>SNQJ01S0184292.1:2379-18883 GCA_010110895.2 Picea sitchensis | reverse complement strand
TTGTGTTGGGGATTATGGTATCAATTTGTCCAATTACAACCAAACCCTTGACCAAATTAATTTACGCCCAATTCTTAGTTAATCAAATCCATCATCAGTTGACAGAGTTTGAGTCTCTTAGAAATTTAAGATACCAATCTTACCTTGTCCACCTCTTTTTGTTTTCTCAAGCCCTAAATTTTACACATTTTGGATTCAAAATTGAAGATGAGATTAGTAACCCAGTTTTAGTCATTTATTAGACTTCACTGATTAGGAAGAAGCCTCTAAATGTTGTATTCTCATAATATATTGACGAGTTTATGTCCAAATCTTACCAAATATTACATAATGAAATTCCCCCCAGAATCTTCCCTGAATGTAAAAAATATTACGATTGAGCCTAGATAAGAGAGTGGGAGACTAGTACATCTTTGAGAATTACAATGAAATCAGAGTTTATGGTCCTGATATTCGACCTTTTCTCTTACCTATTTTCTTGACTCCCAAAATATTTGCACCAAAGTACATTAGACAAAGATTAAGTTTAGATGATATTCATTTTGTATCAAGGAAATACAAGGCCGGTTTTAAATTAAAGAAAGAGGTAGGAACTTTTATTGTCAATACCAAATCAACCTTGAAAGTTACAACAAAAATTCTTTTGGCTATGGGATTTCAACAGGGAGAAGTATGGATGTATGACCCTCACTTTGTGATTTCTTGAAAATGAATATCACATAGATAAACGCATTATCAACATCAGGACAAAGCACAAGTGGAGTTGTTGGAAAACCAGAATAGTTGGGAAGATGTACAAACATTTTGAAAATCCATGGGAAAGTAACAGAGCTACCTACAAAATATCCAATGATAGAGACTCCTCAACAGTTTGAGAAGACATATAAAAGAAAAATCGTAGAGTCGGGTTCAAAGGATTCAAGGACAGAGGAAGAAAGATCAACCAAAAGGAAGAAAATGCATGCACTTGATGAAGAGGAAGTTCTAGAAGTACGAGAATAAATAACACAAAACGACAAAGGACCTTCTATGATTGTGGAAGTATCATCATCAGAGAAGCCAAAGAGTATAGAGAGTCAAAGTGAAACAAAATCAAGGAGTACTAATCAAGTAAAGTAGATTGATCACGTTCATCATTTCATGGATATTAGGAAAACATGTGCAAAGGTTAAATGGAATATTGTTCCTAAAATATTTGACCCCGATACATCTCAGACCATAATGATATCAGTTGTGGATTATGAAAAAGGAAGATTTAATATAGAATTCATGGAGCCAAAGCAACAGAAGAAGGTGACAAACATTTTTGTTGATCTTAATGTAGTTCATCCACTAGATAAATTCAACTTGCATAGACAAACTGGAGAAATGTTGAATAGAGATGTCATGATAAAAAATCTTGGAATCAAGAAGTTGCAGGTTATAAATGATAAGCTTAGAACTCAACTCAAAAATGAGAAATTAGCCAATAGAACTAGACGAATGAGAGTAGAGGAGTTGGAGCAATGGGTGATGGACCTAGGAGATAATCAAAAAGATGAAGCATATGTACAAGAAATAATAATAAAAAAAGGACACAAAGATCCAGCTATTGAACAAAAGGCTTAAAATCCAAGGAATTGATCATGCACATACCCCAGAACTATAAGCAAATCATGCAGAAAAAGAACAGCTTTTGAAGAAAATGATTCAGATGGAAGAGCGAATCAATATGTATGGAAAACAAATTGAGATTCTAAGAGGTGTGCCATCTTCATCTCAACTAACAAAGTCATTAGATCCAACAGTTGGATTATCAAAAGCATTATTAGATTTGAATTTAAAGGAAGTTGAAGTTGAAAAGTTGAAGAAAACATTTTCAATGCATGGTGAAGAAATCAAGGACAAATATAAAGTTATTGGAGAGTACCAGAAGCTTAAATCTAAGATGCTAACAGACATGGAGCAAATGAAGAATAAGTTGTTAGGTAAATCATATATGATAGGAGCTAGACACATCATTTGGGATGAAATCATTAGTGAAGTTGGAAAGATTTGGGACTACTTCAAGATAATAGATGATGAGATTTTATTAACAGATGAAGCAGATGACATTATAAAGAAATAATTTCATGAATTAAGAACTAGACCACAGGATGCTACTCAAATTATCAAATTCCTAAATTTCAGTTCCAGAGAAACATTAATAAAGAAAGGTGTTAAAGACAAAATTGCAATTGTTATGGAAACTAAAAGGGTTTTTACAAAGAGAGATCTGATACATTAAGCTCAAAATAAATGCATAATGGTGACAGAAAATGTTGAATATTTCACAAATAATTTTGAGAATTTAGTGAAGATGGGGTTACCTTCAGCATGGGATAAAAAAGGGAAGTTTTTGTCATATCAAAATTACAGAAAAATAGTATTCATTGTCAGAGAAAAAGATGATAAATTTCAAGGCACGATTGATGCTTTAAGAGGACAAACCATTGTATACATGTTCATAGATGATTTCTATATTCTTTGGCAAACAAAATACTTAATTTCAAATCCTGCTACATATGAAAAATACGCATAATTGGATATCACATACAAGTAGATGAATTCATTCAGTTATCCATCGAATGAAAATTAGAATCTTCTCCTCCAGTTGTTGACAAGATGACTCACGAAATCATTTGAAGAAAATCGGGAGTTGTCTTCTGCAACCGTCCTATTTTCTAGAAGTCAAAGATCTTGCTATATTTGAAAAGCTAGGAAAAGGGATTGAATAACCAATTTTTTTACGACCTTATTTGTATAAATATCTATGAAAAAATCAATGTAAAGGACCTTTTTGGGCCCGAAAAGGGCAGATCTTTAATAAAAAATTCACAAGTTTTGAGTGATTCAAACTTCTATGTATCAGTTCATCTGACTTATTTTCTTTATGTTCTCCTTGAATTCTTCTTGAATGTGTCTAGTTCCATGACTATCATAACTCAATACAACAACTACTATCACAAATTGCAAAGTTGCTTTATAACTTACAGATTTCTTCGACATATTGTCGGTATTAACAGGACTTGTGCTTAAATTTTATTATTTCTTTTTGAATAGAAATGAAGTGTTCTTTTCTATTCAAATTATATTCTGGTTTAGATACATATTTTGTTACTATTTCTTCTAACTAAAAGGTAAAATAATATTTAGCAAAGGATACATTGTTTTGTACTCAGATTTTGTTTCTCTCACCTCTTCTCTCATTCATCTTTAAAAATTCAACCAATTAAGGACCTAAAGTAAATAACCAAAACACTCTCTTTTAGGAAAGATCAACTTAAACAAAAACCAAGCAATTTTATGGATGTGTTGGCATAGTTTGCTAGCCAGAAACATCTCAAGGATTACAACACCATGTATGGGAGACCTGGTTAAGACAACAGAAGTTTCCATCCAAAGGTACCACCGAGTACCATGACCTCGTTTCCTAGTTGACCTGAGTTCCTACTAACAAAATAAAACAAGGGGACATGTCGAGAACCATCCTAAGTTATTATGTGCATGGGATGCATGAATGAGTGTAGGAGAAGGAGACAGGAGAGGTAGAAGTGAATGCATGAGTGCAAGCAATGGAAGCTCTAGAATCAAGGCCTGAGCAAAGAAGGATTGGCTTGTATGCGTGGGACATGAATGGTCATGATGAAATAGAGAAGACCCAAAGTCGATACTGGAGAAAAAGAGGGTAGAATGCTTGATGCTTACTGGAAAGAAACCATCACTAGAAGGAGAAAGAGTTGAAGTACAATGTGGCTATAAAGGGACTCTATGGTGCAAAGGAAATCCAGGTTTATCATGGTTTATTAGAGTTTTAATTGATGTTTTGTATTTTAATAGTGCTATTGGGAAATCAGACATTTTATTAAAGGTAAACTCATGAACTTAAGAGTATTAGTCGATCTAATCACCAGAATATCGGGAAGATGGAATACCGAAAAATCGGGTATTATTTGTGAAAGAAATTTGTGGTAAGAAGATATTGATCGGGTACTACCAAGAGACAGAGGATCTGGATGTCAAATAAAACTTCCAAAAAAAAATGATCTGAACTAAAACTCCATTCCGGTATTAATCCTACTATGTCGCATTGGGATATCAGAGATATCCCGAGATCGGGGAATCGACGATCGATTGCTAGATAAAGAAATGAAGTCTCGATCCAGTATTATCGAGGATTGGGTCTCAGGGATGTCAGTTGATGGGAAAAAAATTGTAAAACAAGACTAGGACCAATCCGGTAGGAACGTATCATTGGTTTATCAGGGTATCATCAGTTTATCAAGGTATAAGGAGTTCGAGATACTGGGATTTAGGTAGGTTGGGACATTGTCAATGGTTTTATTGCTAATTTTAATTTTTAACATTTATTTGTTTTCTAAAGATTAATTTGAAAACCAATTAAAAAAAATTGAAAATAAAAGAAGTTGAAAGTAAACAAAGGGACCCATTATTATTTATTGTAAAGAAAACTAACCATAATGGGGGATTGTTGAGACTCAACAGGTAGAGTTGCATGGTGTTAATGAGTGTCACGTGACATGCCAGATGGAAAGTGGTGATAGGGCCATGTGTCATGCCAGGTGGCATGTTGAGGGAGTGCCTCATGTTCTAGGTGCCAATTCAAATACAGGACTATGCACTCAGAGTTGGTTTGAACACTAGTTTACCCGAGGCCCGATATCTCAGTAGCACGGTGGGTCGGTGCTCGGGATATCGGATATCGTAGGAGTATTGTGTGTTGGTCAAGAGCGGAAATGGGCCAGGAGCCCGATGATATGATGCCCATGTCAACACCAGTTGGAGCCACAAGAGATTGTGTAGATGACTTGGAGCCACAGGAGATTGTGTAGATGACTTGGAGCCACATGGCAATGAGGTGTATTTTTCCCATTTAAGGCCTAAGAAACTTTGGAAGGCCATAAATTTTGATCCAGGACTCGGATTTGAGCATAATTATAGTCATTGGAAAGATCTTGACGAGCAGAAGACAATGGTGCCCTCGAGAAGAGGATTTCAGATGATCAAGGAAAAACAAAATTTTGATACCCCATCCCTTAAAAGGTACTTCGGGGGTTGGGTGTCTTTCAATCATCTATTGAAAAATTAAATGGTTTATTTTAATTACTTTGGTTGAAATGATCTATAGTTTCCTTTATTTAAGACTTAAATGTTGTCTATTGAAAAATCAAATGGTTTGATTCTTATTACTTTGGTCAAAGTGATGTGAAAAAATATTCTTGAAATTTAATCCTTTTTTTTTCAAATTACAATTGTGTACACAACTTATCTCCAGAAAGTTGAAGCAACAATTTAAATTAATTTAAAAACTATAAATTATATTTATGTTGAAATTGTTATGAAACTACAAATTTGAAAATATTGCAATTTTAACTATGTCTAAGTTGAATCAAAATGTCATTTCAAAAACAAATCCAGAAGTAAGGTGATCGATTAACTTTACGCACTGACATTTTCAGAAAATCTAGTTATAATCAATAAAAATAATTATAACATTGAAAAAAAAATTAAACATTGTTTAGAGCCTGATATGTTTCTTATTTAATCTCTTTAAACGTTAGGATAATTACATCTCCATAAAATCCATTTAAAAATAATAAAAATAATTATGATATATATATATTTTTAAGGCTTGATTTATTTGTTGTTAGATATTTTTGAAATTTAAGATAAGAGTTTTATATGTCTGTCCATAAATTATAGGTTAGCGTAAATTATAGGTTTAATTTATTGATGTGGAGTTTAGTTTTTATTAGGGTATTGGTTCAAATTCTATATATTTGTCTTCATATATTTATTCTTTAATGCTTCCAAACCTATTTGTAATGCTTGCAAGCTTGTTTGTAATAAACATGTGTTTTAAGAAGGCGAGATTATTGGCAAAAGAATTTGTTGTCATGATTATAACTCACTTATTCTTGAAACAACACATCTGGAAACATTCCAACATGAGAAAAATACAGATACATATACATAGCATATAAAGTATTTTTGACATATGATTGTACATTTTCCTTCATATCTACATTGAATTACAAAGAACATGTAGCTTGCTTGTGCAAAGCTAGAGAAAATTTCTTTTTTATGAAAAAACTTGAAAAAACAAATGCAAAACCCAAAAATTGTGGCAGTGATAGAAAGGATGATAAATGATGCAGGAGCATAGACCCTCCCCCAAATCAAATTCAAAATATCGAAATTTCTAGAAGGCGGGCATGGCCAAGAGGACGTGATTCCTCGAAATTCTGAGTAAATGATAGGATTTGTTGCGATATTTGTTGTTTTGATTGATCTTAGTGATATTTTGAGGATGCATCGGATCTGGAGTGATTTGATCCTCCTATTGACCCTTGTTGTATTCACTATTATAAATGTAATCCTTCGAACATGAGTGAAATGAGGCAAGACATGATGTAACCAGGCGAGAGCAGTCATGGCCTGAGAAGAGCCCTTAGTGTGTAATCAAACTCGATCTTAATATAAATATGTGTATTTTGTGTAGCTCGATTGTTATCTTTGTGTGGTGAATTCATGTGTAAATTTGTGTGTAGAAACCCTATTGAATTAATATGTTTGAATGTGTGTGTGAGGAGAGAGGCCATGAACGAGAGCATAGAGAGTTATGGGTCTAAACCCGTGAGAAGGTGTAGGAAGAAGATCGATCATCGATCACTGAAAGGATCAACAACAATCCGGCTCTTAAATGATATTAGATGAGGAAGAAAGAAGATATGGCCATTCGTTTGTGTGGGGAATCGATGGCTCACAATTCTCTATCAAGACTATGGTGTATCGACATATTGGCCCCCCGACGCATTGTCAAATTAAGTGCAAGTGTTATCTCAGTGTCGACATCCTGACATCCCCAAACTGTCGGTATCACGGTTCCAAGGAAAAGTTTTGTTTTTTCAGTCAGCCGACCTCGGGACATATTGTTAGTCAACAACAAGGTGGTTCTGATCCTCAAAACAATGATACGATGACATCCCGATCACATGTTTCTGTCGCAGGGTTATGATATATTAGATTGAACTGGAGCATTGGGTAGATTGTATATTGTGATCATCGATACAAAGATTTCAATATGGTTCTTAGTTGACGTCGTGTGATCAAGGTGGAGATCTAATCATTCATCAGAAGGAGAGATCAATGGTCCTTAATCATTGTGCACAGGTAACTAGTCTGAAGTTTATAAAGGAGTGACCCATGTGCAATTAGATCACGTGGTGAAAAGGGAGTAATACGCTTCGTGATTCTGTGATTGAGGGGGATCTCGAAGTGGATTTGAAAACCACTACTCGACCCCACTGCAAGACTATAAGTTAAAACTATTATTGCAAGTGGTAATTCACCTTTGGTGTTAATACCAAGGTCATAACTTTTGGTCCTGGGGATAAAGGATTGGGTGCCAATGTTAAATGAGTCGAAAACTGAAAGTTATCTCATGGTGTTAATTTGAAGGGTCTCGGATTCAAGCCTTTGACATCGATTTGGATAGCACCAGTTGAGGTGTTGGGAAGGAGCACGAGATCTTCATGAGATGGGTGCTCAAGAAGGGTGGAGTTTCTATGAACTTCATGGGTGGCTAGTGAGAAGTGTTGGTTTTTTACAAGATTCTAATCTCTTGATAGTTATTGCCTTATGATTAATAACAAGATTCACTTTCATAAATCAGGTATCATAAAACAACTATACACTAAAAATATCGACTATAACAATGCAGCGAAAATAACAAGATCTATAAATATTAACCATGCACAGTAGACACAAGAACACAAGATTTTATCCTGGGAAACCCAAACTTGGGAGAAAACCCAACAACCTTTCTCTAGAAGAATTCAGTCCAAGATATTACCAGTACATCACCATCAATAGCTAAAATATCATAAATAGAATATCCTCCCCAAGGATAGCATCACCAATACCTATCTCCTTAATAATGTGACCAAGAAAAAACAAGCAAGAGCTTCTCCAAGTGTGGCACACTCTCCAAGATAACCAGTAACCCAAAAATATTGAAACTGCCAAAACTATAGAGACAACTGCCTTGTGCACACTGCAAAAGGAGTTGTTTGATTGTCATAATGAAATGAGCAAGTTTTGTATTTATATTGATCTGGGCGCAAGCCTGGGGACGAATTCTTATTTCTGGGTCTTCAATTTTATTATTCTTTTCCCTGTGGGGCCAACTTCTCTACTTGAGTCTTAAACTTCTTCCAGGGGCTTCTGTAATGGTGTAGATGGGTCTTATTGTACTTACTTGTGGATAATGACTACCCTAAGTTGCAAATATCCAACATGAAGGAGGGCTCCATTAAAACCCAAGGTGTCGAACAGAAGGAGATTGCATGTGTTTATTACTGCTATGGACGTGACCAGTCCATTTCGTGGGTCTGTAACCCACAGGTCTGAGGATCGAACACGTAGATAACTCAATCTTCGTAACCCAAGGAATTGGTTTTCATCAATAAACACAGATGCACATCATTCACAATTATAAGTGGATCTCTATGTTTTTGGAAAGATACGATCTAGAATCTTGTGGGCTCTAGAAAAGTGCATAGTGTGGTGAACAATGTAGCTGCAAATTGTTGTGCAACACAATACTACATAGCCAAATGGTGTGACAATTAAAATAATGTGTTACAAATTACAAAACTATGACCCCAACAATGAGAAAATCCATTAAATTCATCACTTTGAAGATCAATTGAAGAAAATAAATAGCTTATATAGTGCGACATTGGTAGTTACAACTCTATTCCAATGGGACCAACATAATGTTCGTTTAGTACTCCTGAAATCTGATGTCTAGAAGGAAGTATTTGCAGAATCTATATCATTTGTCAACCCCTCGTCAAATGTTAATTTAAGTGGGTTCATAAAAATTTCACATGATACAGGCCCCAACAACAAGGAAAAATGTACAAAGAAGCAACAATCCTGCACTCACTCATTAACCAAGTTTCAACTAATCATAGTTCATGTTTCATATTACACTTGAGAGCATTGAAATGCACGAATTTACAAAACCTCGACACCTAAAATTATAAAATACATCACTTTGGAAATTACCAACATTTCTCACACTTAGATCTATCCACAAATGATCTAGGAATAGGGTTAAAATGCAATATGAAATTTCAAAATGCAATGAGGAAAACTTGAACTCAATCAAGTTTTCAATAATAAAAAAATATGAATATGAGAAAACCTATTCTACTTGGTGGTGATTTGGATCATTAATTGGAGCTTCTTATGGAACCTCATTAATGGTTGAGACAACAGGGGAATGGTTCTATGTAATAGGTTATAATATGATCTCTAGATACATGGTAGCTTCTCTAAGTGGGGACATCTGGTACACCCATTCAGGAAGGGAATTCTCCAAGGGCCACAGAAGAAGTTAGGAAATTAGCTTGGAAATTTTTCACTCGCTTTATATGGAAACATCATAAGAAGTAAACAAAGAAAGCAAACATTTCACAATCTTATGGTATTCTATGAGGGATGGAGCATGAATGGCATATTTCTCATGGACTTGATTAACTATAAGTTGTGAATCCCCAAAATCCTGAACAAAAGTTTCCCTAATATCTATAGTAGCACATAAGACAAAGATGAGGGCTTCATATTTTGTAATTTTATTTGTGCAAGATAAATCTAGTTTTTAAGTACAGTATATAGGCTATTCATCTTTGGGAATGAGAAAAATGGTTATAGCACCAATTAGAAACTTCTTCTTAGTATCATCGAAGAATAGGGTCCAAGTTTCAATGCTAGGGATGAATGAGTGCTTTGATGAGGATGTAGATGAAGGTGAGGATGAAGGGAATCGATATAAAGGTAATGATAGAGCACGCTTCTTCACTAGTGGACTCTAGCTCACAAGAATTAGAAATATGGTTTACAATGGGTTGTCGGTGTAGATAAAATATCCACGATGACTAGGTTCTATTTTTGTTGAGCCGGGTGAATGATATCATTGGTCCTATAATACGATGGGTGGAAAGAGTTTTGGAACACGCAAGTGGAAAACTTTGTGTTGTTGAACCGAGTGCTTTGGACTCTTCTATGTGTTCTAATAAAGACATTATGGTTCAATACAGGTCAATATTGGTATACCGATGTTTTTAGTAGGGTTAATATGGCTTCATAGATTGTATTTTTCATCCATGGGATAATATGGGCTATTGGTGTTTTATATATGGGTAAATATATGGGTTAATAAATGGATTTCTATTCAATAAGTTAGAAACCACAACCTAGAGACACGGATGAACTAAACTAGAGAAACATGTACCCATTGAAGCTTCTCTCCACTAGCAACATATGGAATAAAAGGGATAGGTAATAGATTACTCCATGCACGTATATAGGACATTGGATTGGGATCTGCTACCTTTGATGTTAATGGAACCAGATAAACTCCAACTTGCTCTTTAACTTGGGGGTAAGGAACTACCTTTGCTTCTAGATTTACTCTTGTAGGATCTAGGTCTCCAGTGAATAGATCTGAAACTTGTTATGTTATTGTTGGGTAAGGAAGGTGGATGACTCTTATCCCAGGAGAGGGCCCTAGGGGTCATTTTCTACTGAAGTGGTGGATTAGTACCAGTAGAAAAAACCACTCTAGCCATGGATTGTATCTAACAAGCCATATAGGGGGTCAACCACTCAATGAATTGTGGATAAAAAGATATCTAATCTAAAGGTAATCATTATATATTAGAACAAGCTTAGGCTACTGCTTGATCTAACTACCTCTTCACCTCTTCACTAATATAGTGTACTTAGGGCCTATAATTAGGGACTATATACTAGTATGAATGGTATATAGAATGTCTATGAGTTGTTGTTATGAATTTATATGTTGGGTTGCTTGCGAATTCACTTGATGAACCAAGAGAAAATTTTGTGATTCACCATTGAATGAGAAAATTATTTGATTAGACAATAAAATGCAACAACTAGTAATAAGAGGTTGAACCAATGATTTATAAGGTGATAGAACCCAATGTTGCTACCAAATTCATAGAGTAAAACCCATTATGTAATGTCCTAATGATTTCCTTATGTTTCTAGATTCTTCTTCACAGAGAGAAAAAAACATTATGCGGTGTTTCCAAAATTGGGTGATAAATGAGCTCAGTGAGAAGCAGCTAGTGTAGTTTTTTACATTATCAGTTTCACTAGGATTCCCTCTGAATTTTTTAGGTATCGGAGTGCCTAAAATTGATGATTGAATTGGATGTATCGATGTGCCAAATTGATAATTTGATTCCCTAATGAAGCCACCTTCTAAACCTATAGGAAAACACATGATGCATTCTTCCTAGGATTGGTGAAAATAATGTAGGTAAGTGAGAACATGAAATTTATCTAGTCAAGCTCTTAGAATTATATAGGGAAATTGTACCTAGAATTGGTAAAATTTTAGTATGATAAATTCCCTTTTGAATTACTACTAATTTCACTTGGTAATTCATAGAGTAAAAACCATGATGCATCCTTCCTCTCCCTCCTCTCTCTCCTTATGTCAGGCGAGCAGTTTGACCTTTATCGAGCGAGCCATAATTCCTCATCTTCCATAATCAGGTGAGCCATCTCCTCACCCCACTTATTAGGGTGATCCATCCTTCCTAATTGATCTAGGTAATTATGAGAGTCAAAATCAAGGTGGGAAGTCCCGATCAACGGGAGCTCTTATTTATGATGAAATGATTGAATGATGTTATGTGATAATTCTACCTAATGTTCCTATCTAATTCATAGAGAACAAAGCATGATCCAATGTCTTGTATTTTCAAGGTTTCCAAGCTGGTCTAGTTCTAGGTTCCATTTCTGTAGGTACATGTATTGGGGTTCGAGTTGTAAGTTCATTAGTTCAAGGTTTTAAAAGTCGATATATTTAAAGGTGAAATGATGTCTTAAACCTGCAAATATGATGTGGTCTCCCGCTCCTCCCCATCTCTTGCTTGTTTCTTCTTGTTATATAGAAAGAATCTAAGGGTTTGAGCTGGGAGTTCCCTAGTTGACATTTAAGAGGTCTATAAGCCTATGTGGGGGCTAGGTAAAGGTAGGTGTGAGGCGTGTTCATGTGGACATAGTTGTTTGAATATGGTCTAGTGGGAGCTAAGGTAGGTTCCTCTAGGGATGTAATGTAGGTAGGTTTCGTCAAGGGTGTGGTCAGGATTGCTCATTTTTATACCGATGTTGTCTCTTAAACCGGTTCTTCTATTGGATCAATAGAGTCATAATCTATCCATATGGACCTAGAATTCTACTTCTTATTAAACATATGAAACCCCTGCCTTTTCCCTTGTGATTGCCTCTACTTATAGGTATTTATATTTAGCTTATGGTGCTTCAATAAGGATTGGATAAAGAACTGGATCACGATCAAGAATATCTGCTACCCGTGCTTTTGTTGCTATCTATGACTATGTGGGTGCCTCCACTCATGCTTCAACTACTGTAGAATAAATCATATCTACTCATGATATTACTGTTGATTTCAGTGGCTATGGGGTCTACTTCTATTTTTGGTATCATATATGGGTAAACTGGGTCAACAACAAGCTCTACCTATCGGTCATGAAGATCAGGATTACAAGAACGAAGATCATAAACTTGACCACAAAGGTATATATATCGCTTTCTAATTGTATCTATAGGTTCTTTACCACAAGTATCACTAAAATGTACTCAGTCTCGGTTACTAAATCATATAACTGGACGTCTTTAGGTAATAATAAGAATTCACATTAGTCTCTATGCCACGAGCATCTGGATCCAAGGTCTAGATATAAATATGCTATGTATGCTTCACATGTACCTAGAGTTGGATATGGGTATGGAACTGAGTGAAGGTATGATGTGTATGGGTGTGGATCTGCTACTACTATCCTTGTTTATAGATATGATTACCTTGTTACTAGTGGTGCTTCAACTAGATCTACTGATGGATCTATTAATGCTTCAACTAGACAAGATAGTGAGTAAGTTGTTGGTCCAACTTCTGCATATGTACCCATAGCTACTCCTGCATCTTGGTCTCAAAATGGATTTGGAATAGGTTCTTAAAATGAATCAACTGGAGAAAATTATGCTTAATCAAATGCTTAACCAATGGATAAACCAACTGGGTAAACTTCTAGCTCTTCTACTGAAGCTTATGGTATTGGTACTAGTTATGCTTTTGCCCCTACCTCCATAGGTTATACATATGTATTCCTATCTGGAACATTTATATATGTTATTGGTGGTAGGTATCGGTTTAGCAGTTGACTTTGTAGATTCAGTTGCAATTATTATATTCAGTCTTTGCAGTTGATCCCTATATCTTGATCATTCACTTAGACTTGAGATATCTCTCTTGTTAGAAAATTGATTGAAGTTTGTTTATTCGAGATAGATCAGATTCTTAAACCACATGGATGTACACACATCACTACATCTTGAGGAGAGCTTCAACGATCAAACCTGGGCCCCTGATTTTCTATTGAGACCACCCTTTTGAAACTGCAAGAAATCGAAATAGGGAGTCGATGAATTAATTAAGCAGGTTATGGGTTCGAACATTCTGAAAATGTCCAGGTATAAGAAGAGAAACTACTTATATATTATTCCAGTACTACTACTATCCTTATCCTTAAAGGATTTCAATACTAGAAGTCTTATTTTCCTTCCCTCAATACTTACTTACTTACTTATTTCATTAGCTTGGCTTTCTTTTCTTATCTCTCTGCATTAATCAAGCCAAGTTAGATTTTGTTTCGAAGAACTATAGCCAGTTCTTTCTTTGGCTTTGGCATTGGTGAAGTGATTGATGTAATAAGTATCTATAATGTGCTTATCATTTCCTTGGCCCATCAAAACCAAAATCTAGGGCAAGGACAATAGAGGCTAGGGAGAAGATAGATCCAAAGCCCGTAGCTTCCCAAGGAAGGATTTTCTCTCACCTACAAATGGGGTTATGCCTACTTACCCACGGATGGATATAAAATGGATAGATTCATTGATATTCCACAAGTTTCCTTCCTTCATTCTGAGTAAATTATTTCTCTCTCTAGTTCTTTCCCTCACCCTGAGGACTTGGGCTAACCTGTCTTCCTTCATTTTCTCTCTAAAGTTCAATCCTTCAACAATGCTATTATTATATATGTAATTATTCTTATATATATTTAAGGTTATACCTTGGTCACTTTAGTGATGCGTGAACAAATCCCTAAGGTTATCACAAACCAAGCAAAGCTTCCTTCTAGCTAAGCGAGGAACAAATATAGGGCCTGTAAGGTCAATCCTTCAACAATGTTGCTATTATATATGAAATTATGTTATTTTGAGAGATCAATTTTGTTCATTTCAACCAACTCTGATCTTCTATTATATATGTAATTGTGTATTCATGAATTATATACGTAATTATGTGATTGTTGAAGAAGATTCACATCACACTTCATCAAATAATTGGTCAAGCATTTGTTTCTCACCTTCTCCCTACTATATGGTCGAGTGTTTCCTCACCCTCCTTCCTCATGAGAATGGTTTGTACCCTCACCCCTCTCCCTCCCAATGGTCGATCGAGTGTTAAAATTGTTTCCTTCCCTTGATTTTATTTTTCATTTCTTCCAGACATTCTTTATCTATGTCATTAGGTATGTGAAGCTTACTGAAGTATGATTTCATTATGAAGGAAGGAAAGGAAGTGATGTCTATACATTGAAGCCAGAAAAGGTTTTGTCTTTTCAGTTAGTTTTTCTATCATCCTGGTTGTCCTTCCTGGTGAAAAGAGGAATAACCAGGAGTTTAACGAATAGGATTTCCCCTTCTATAGATTTTGTCTACTAATTTTGTCATCTTGAAAATAACCATCTAACTTGATTCCCCTTACTGGGCATCAGGTAACGTCGCAATTATTTCTTTTAGGGTGTTTTCCGCTACACTTAATCAATAAACAAACATAATAGAAGAAGGAATAGATTCCCCACTATTGGTAAGGTTGTTTCTACTTCTGCTCATTTTGGTCTCGCTTTCGCTAAAGCCTTGATCGTTGTGTTTTCAAATGATAAGGTCTCCAATCGTACTATTTTTCTTAAGGATGGTTCCCCAATCATAAGAGTTGTTCGAACTGACCTTGCTAATATTGTTTTCTCTAGCCAAATATTTGGCTTTGATGCGATTGAGAGAGAAAATGGCTATGATTGATGATGCTCCCACTCGAGTTGAGGGAACTATGTCTGCTTCGAACAAAACTTCAATTACCTCTTGCTTCAAATTCTAGATTTATTCAAGTAAATTCCCATTACGACTATTCAGTCTTCCCTATATCTCCTCGATAGCAAGTGCTAGGATTGCAATACCTTATGCTAGATGAAAAACTCTCCTTCCAATAGATTTAGCTAACACAGTGGATATGTTGCGAGTTGAGGACTTGCGGGTTGAGGACTTTACTTATGAATTTCCTAATGACAAGGAGGGATAAATTGCATTGAGAGATTTGATCCATAATCAAAATATCGCATCCCCACGCCTATATCTATTTCACGTGCTTATCTATATTTTCTGGGAAGGGTATCTTTCTCGGGGAGGTCATGTTCTCTTAATAGTCATACTCATCGATCTTATTATCAAATAGTTAGGAGAGCTAGTAGGTCCACCCATGTCTAGATGGAGAGATTCTTCATGAGGTGTTCTGCAAAGATGTAATATACCAGATATAAAAAGTATGCAGAACATAAATAAAATGCCAGAAATGGAAGAATAACAACAATATAATCAGAATAATCACCACAATAACAATGAAATGATATAAGAATAACAACAGAAATAGCACTTTGATTCTGAGATAAATGTTCATGGGCCTGTTCGAGGGGGAAACCTCCAGTTGAGCAGAGCTCTATTACAATAATCTCCAAGCTAGGGTTCTCATACCCTCAACTCCTATTTATACTAAATATGTCTATCAAAAGAAGCATCTAGAGGAAGATCCTTCTAGAAGCGGAAGCTTCTATTAGGTCTTCTTACATTTGAAATATTCTATTTTATTGCAAGGCCTTATTAATATTGACCTTTATTACATCCGAATATATTTTTCTACCTATGTGCAGGTTAGGACCCTAACATGTCCTCCCCCTTAAAAACAACCTTGTCCTCAAGGCTTGAGATGTGGAAATTGCTGCAGAATGGTAGTTAGTTCCCAAGTGGCATCTGTTGGAGTTGTATCTTTCCACTGGATTAACACTTCCTTGATGGTTCTCTGACACAGGCGACACTCACGCTGGTCCAAAACTGCTTGTGGTTGTAGCCAAATGGATCCTTCTTCAGCTAACTCAGGAATGTTGGTTTGAATTTGGCACTTAGTTCCGATCACCTTCTTCAAGCAGGAAACATGAAAAACAGGATGTAGCTTCGAATGACTGGGCAAAGCTAACTGATAGGCCACCTGTCCCACACGCTTGAG
>SNQJ01S0184291.1:0-18883 GCA_010110895.2 Picea sitchensis | reverse complement strand
TGCGCGCGCGCGCTTGCCCAGTGGGTGCAAAGCGCTTTGTAATTTTTTGGCCATTTTGTATAGTTTTGACCCTTTTGCTGTGCTGTGGAATTAATCCTTGTGCCATGAATGACTATTTTTCTGTGTTGACGATGCAGAGTTATTGTCGCCCTGTGCGGATGAAATTTCAGTGATAACACCCATACTCCGTTCTAGGTTATTGACAAATCACACTCCTACTCTAGTGCAACTCTTGTATACTTAGACAATTGTTAACTTCTAAACACTTAGTCATATATAAGCATACATTCATGAGAAACCAAGAGAAC
The DNA here is from genome assembly GCA_010110895.2 of Picea sitchensis. NCBI lineage: Eukaryota > Viridiplantae > Streptophyta > Pinopsida > Pinales > Pinaceae > Picea > Picea sitchensis. Next base: position 18,575 of record SNQJ01S0184291.1, on the reverse strand, counting down.
TGTGGAACAAACAAAAGATAAACACAAATAAAATGCGAGCAACACAAATCGTGCCTAACACCTAGTTAAGTCTTTGTTATTGCGAAATAGTTACAACATGAACACTATTGGATCGGTTTACAACATGGCAGAGTCAAACAACTCGCCTCACCTCACCAAGACACTCATACACATATCGTCATCAATATTCTTTGTCACAACCGTCTTCGTATCCACCTGTGGTGCACCATAGACATGCCTCCAACCACATACTTGTTGTCTCTTTGTTTCCGCAAACTATACCTCTTCGTTTCTGCAGACTTCCTAGATTTTGGTTCTTCCTCACACATGCCTCCAACGGATTTTCATTTCTAGACTTAGCCAAAATATGCCCAAGAGAAGTTCATCCAACTCTGTCCACCGAATCCTCCTCAAGGCATTGCAAGTCCTCCCATGTGAAGCGACTTGGCTCCTTGAGGGACTTGTTTCCATTCGTCTACCTCAGAACCACTTTCCTTGGTTGTGTTCGCTTATTCTCTTATAGGCTCTCCAAAGGTCACCATCGCGAATCGTCACATATTTTGGTGGTGTCGCACCCCTTCGCGAACCCATGTCCAAATGAATCGTCGCGCCCCTTCGTGGACTCAATCACCCAAACAAACCCATGCGCTCGTCAACCGTTGTTCCCCTTGGGATCAGGGCACCCAACCTTGGTACGCCCCTCATGCTAGTGCACCCCATCCATCGAACTGACTCGTCCTCTTGAGTGCACGCACCCTTTAGGTGAATTGGGTTGACTCTTCTAAATGCACATCCCATGCCTTAGTGGATTCGTTCGTTTGGTGGAGCGCCCAATTCTTTCCCTCATCACTTCATGTGTATGTTTCGGGTTCCATATACTTCATTGGACTCTGCTTTTGCTTTTGATATCCTAAATTAGCTTACCGAGACACCTTCCTTACACCATGCCTTTCTGTTTTATATAGCCTTCCAACATGTATGACATTGAACCATTGTGTCTTTTAATAATGAACCATTGCACCTTTTCATTTAATTTAACATAATGCTGACATTTATGTTGTTATAATAGCTGATTTTAATTTTAAAAGACTTCAAATCCCTTGTAAGTTGTTCAACATTATCTCTTCACTCACCAAAAAATTTGTATCTGCAATGGAATGATTGGGTGCTAATTCTGATTGCTATTGCTATAACTGTTTTGAACAAAAACTCCAACCCTAAGGAGTTAACTAGATTCAAATTCTGAATTTTTAATAAGGTTCTTCAAGTGCCTTTTTACAATAATAAATTTCTTCTTTTATTTCTTTTATAAAATCTTCATAAGGCCTTTCAAAGAATCCTTAGTCTTTCACTGGATCCGATTCAATCTATTACTGCTTCTTTGGTGCATTTCCTATAACTAATTAGAGGATAGGTGCCCTCTTTTCCCATAGGACCAAAATGCTATGACCATCATCTAGCCAAACATGGCATAGGACTTGTTAGTTTGCCCTGAAAACACTTTTTTATTTTATTTCACCAAGTGGCCATATGCTATGACCAGGGGTTAACCCGGTTAGCACCTTAATTCTTCACAGTTTCATATTCCATATGACTTGTGCTTGTGACCGAGAGCGAGCGTGCACAATGCTTACCTCGATGCTTAAACAAATCGATGATTCAAACTTGATCAAGTGTTGAGTGGACGGTCTTCATAGGTTTCACATTTAAAACATGGACACGAGATAATCCCGGGCCAAATCGTGATGAGACATGATGCTGACACGTGGTTTATTAAGTCTAACTTAGTATAAATTTTGGGTCCGCCCTCTGCCACTAACTTTCGTGTGTTTTCCATATTTGAAAAGATTAGGTTTGTTCGATCATACTTCCATTTTGATCCAATGATCAACACAGATTCTTAGCACTCAAGCGCATTGTCATTTTTGTCGCCACTACATTACTCTCAATCATCTGTTCTTTCATTCAGACAGAGTCGCCACCTATGTATCCTTGTCAAACGTGTTTGGAGAAACTAGATACCTCTTCTAAAATCTCATTGATCGTCGATCAACATTATATCTCTCAAAATCATGTGAAGAATGTGATTATAGTATATCATATGATGTTAAAACGATGTCTACATCTGCTGGATCATTTATATTGGTTCCCATAGTGTCTAAAGTATATTCACTTGAAAGATTTTTAACACCTCCATACACTTTAACCTTAAAGATCCCCTTTTAGTATGACGAGAAATTTCACTCTGCCATTGTTGCAATATTAATGAGTTCCATTCTGAGTACTGAATGCACTTTGCTTTTACACAGCTAAACCTCATAGGACATGACTCTCTTATCCTATGTTTATGAGAATGTTGTTTTATGCAGGCTGCAACTAATGTATTGGTAAGATGTCCCAAAACTCAAAGTTACTCATATGTTACCAATTCATGCATAAGATTTTGGCAATGCATGGGCTTGTCAATACCATATTGAACCCTATAACATCAAATGCCAGCTCCATAATACCATGCCCAATATTGACCATGTTTTCCCTTTTTGACATCAATGCCAACTCCATAACACTGGGTCCAACAAGCTCAACCTTCCCATCGCACCGTCAACCGAACCTCTGCTACAAGTCTGATGCAAAGTCTGCGATGAACAAGTTCATTGCACCGAACCGTTCACCAAGTCCATGAACGCTCCCATTGAATTGCCTTTGCAACAAATAAGCTCTGATGCCATCTATTGTTGAGATAGTGGTGAAGAGCTTCCCAACCCTTCTCCAAAATCTGCAACAAATCCGTTCTAATACCATTTATCACGTCCCCATAGTGTGCCTTGCAATCGTGCACTTCTTGAGGGCATGCAACACTACGACGTTTCTAGCTTGGCTACTTGGAAACACCAAGGTTACTTTGTCTGAACTACGCCTCTTCACTTGGAGCATACCCATACTCCGTTCTAGGCTATCGACAAGTCACACTCCTACTCTAGTGCAACTCTTGTATACTTAGACAATTGTTAACTTCTTAACACTTAGTCATATATAAGCATACATTCATGAGAAACCAAGAGAACTGTGGAACAAACAAAAGATAAACACAAATAAAATGCGAGTAACACAAATCGTGCCTAACACCTAGTTAAGTCTTTGTTATTGTGAAATAGTTACAACATGAATACTACTGGATCGGTTTACAACATGGCATAGTCAAACAACTCGCCTCACCTCACCAAGACACTCATACACAGATCGTCATCAATATTCTTCGTCACAACCGTCTTCGTATCCACCTGTGGTGCACTATAGACGTGCCTCCAACAACATACTTGTTGTCTCTTTGTTTCCACAAACTATACCTCTTCGTTTCTGCAGACTTTCCAGATTTCGGTTCTTCCTCACACATGCCTCCAACATATTTTCATTTCTAGACTTAGCCAAAATATGCCCAAGAGAAGTTCATCCAACTCTGTCCACCGAATCCTCCTCAAGGCATTGCAAGTCCTCCCATGTGAAGCGACTTGGCTCCTTGAGGGAGTTGTTTCCATTCGTCTACCTCAGAACCACTTTCTTTGGTTGTGTTCGCTTATTCTCTTATAGGCTCTCCAAAGGTCACCATCGCGAACCGTCACATCTTTTGGTGGTGTCGCACCCCTTCGCGAACCCATGTTCAAATGAATCGTCGTGCCCCTTCGCGAACCCATGTCCAAATGAATCGTCGCGCCCCTTCGTGGACTTAATCACCCAAACAAACCCATGCGCTCGTCAACCGTCGTTCCCCTTGGGATCAGAGCACCCAACCTTGGTATGCCCCTCATGCCAGTGCACCCCATCCATCGAACCGACTCGTCCTCTTGAGTGCGCGCACCCTTTACGTGAATTGAGTTGACTATTCTAAATGCACATCCCATGCCTTAGTGGATTCGTTCGTTTGGTGGAGCACCCAATTCTTTCCCTCAACTCTTCGTGAAACCATTTGTTGTTTGACTTGTGTTGCAAAGCAACTTGGGTGGAGTCGTCCCTTGTCATGTCGTGCATCCAAAGAACCCCAACTTCCCCTATATGAAAATGTCTGTCTCACTTGCCTGATTTGAACTGTGGTGGAAATGCACATGCCCGAGCTAAACTCCCGGGACCTTACAATTTCCATTTCACAACTATGTTCAAAATAAATTTAAAGATTATAAGAAAACAATAAATTACCCATTTGTCAGCTATTTCCTCACAGCCATAAGAGTAGCGCAAAGGCCAAACTCAGAAGTAACTCCCTACCAATCCCAAAATGAAAACTTTATTAAATCATTACCTCATTATTTTTTCACTTGCCTGCACTAAACTCGATGAAGAAATTGGCTGTTGTATTTAATGTTCGCACAATAACGTGTCTCATATAGAACAAACTCCACGCTGTTAGCTCTATCCTTCACCAAGAATTCATCCCAATGGATGCGTTCACATGGGCATTTGGTTGGAGGCATGTGCTGACTATTCAATGTTTGTGAAGACTCAACGATATCCAACTCGTCCAGTTGTGGAAATCGTCTTCTATATTGATGCCTGTGGGTCGGAGGAAACAAATTTAGCTCTCTTATTAACTAACATACAAAGAGCAACTTTGGAGCATCCAGTGGGCAGTTGCCAACCTCTCACGCCATCGACCCTTCATGAAAACTACCATGCTACCATCTCATCAAAACTTTAGTGCACTGTGCGACGTCACTCAGTTTTGGTGATGGAGTTGGCAGGATTGAATGAAAACTGGGCTGAAAATTGGGCGGTTCATTAAATTTATAATTGTGACAAATTTATTCACCATTTTAGTNCTACCATCTCATCAAAACTTTAGTGCACTGTGCGACGTCACTCAGTTTTGGTGATGGAGTTGGCAGGATTGAATGAAAACTGGGCTGAAAATTGGGCGGTTCATTAAATTTATAATTGTGACAAATTTATTCACCATTTTAGTTTGAGAACCATCACTACCAATTTGAATAGTGTAGTAGCTCAATTACTTTTAGTAATTAAATTTATGATTGTGAAAAATTTATTTACTATGAAAATGTTTATTACTAAAATAAAAATCATTAATAATTAAAAAAAATAAATTTAATTTTAATTTTATTAATTTTAATTAATTAAAAAAAATTAATTTTAATTTTATTAAAAAAAAAAAATGCTATTTTCTACGTGTTTAAACCATATAAAAATCAATTACACTTATGTATATTGTAAATATAATATTTTTGACTCTTTATAAAATAATTTTAGATATTTTATGTTTCTTCCTTTTTCTCTTTAATTTCTTGCCATTCATATTGGTAAGTAGTGCTTTATATGAATCGAAGGTATCAATTTCATGAATTTTTTTTGTTTTGTCTAGAGTGGTGTTTTATATGAATGGAGGTATCAATCTCATGAAATCTTTTTGTTTTGCCTCGAGTGGCTTCAAGTACAACTGCCCAATCAACACTTACACTTGTTTTTTTACTTCATTTTAATTAATGTCATTATTTGATATTTGTTTTTTTGGAAAATTTCAGTGTTTTGGTATTGATTTAGTTTCTTTTTTCTGAAGAGGATGAGCTTGCGAATGAGGACAAGTAGCTTGTAGATGTCTTGAAAGTTGCCATATATAGCATTTGAATGTTATATTTTCATAATCCATAACACAAATGTATTTATTTTTTCTATTTGAGAATCATTTTGTTTAAAAGACCCAAACTAATGTCTATCTCAACACATAACACATATGCAAGCTTATGTGCACAATATTATTATAGATATATGAAAATATGATTTTATGTAAGTGCCCAAAGTATTCTCAATATCCTCAAACATTGTTAAATACTAGAAGTGTAATGAAAAATTGGAGAGGTGAATTCAAACTAACATTATAATAATTGACATAGAGTTAGGATCAAATTATGAGAAACAAAGAATTATAAAAATCCCCACACTTCCCCAAACTAGAGACCATAATTAACATAATCGTAGAATTGAACAATAAAAAGACCTTTAAAACGGTCTTAAAAAACTCACAATTCTTTGTCCAAATCAAATGGATTCCCAATAAAATCTATATATAACCCCATATATATAGATGAGTTTCCTTAGCATGGTAATCTCCACCGACATGCCTCTTTAGCATGCTCTACTATATGCACTAGGAATATGAGTAGTCTTTAAAGCATTTGGAATTGAAGATTTGTTTTCACTACATTCCTAAAAGACACGTGTTAGAAGTTGAAGGCATCCATGTGTTCACCACTCCCCACTAAATTGAAATATCAAAATAAGAAAGAACTACCTCATCAAAGGATTGAATCTTTAACTATGTTGAAGCTGTTTACACCATAAAAGTAAACACTGCTAATCCACAAGATTCTTTTATCATAACTCCATTTTTTTTTTAATATCCACCCCATAATCGACAAAATTAAGAACTTCTCAGAAAGTCTTTATTAGTATCTATAATCTTTCCTTTGCATCAGGCACCGCATCCAATGCTTGTCGAAACAATTTGTCGTCAAAAACTTGATATGCAATCATATTGACAAAAACTATCTATACTTTCGGCCTCCCATTTCAAAGATTAATTATTTGCAGAATTAATGAACAAACATTTCATCAAACACTTGGCATGTGGGACATTGGATTTCAAAGTAAAATAATTAATTAGTTTTTTAATCTCACATGTAACGTCATCTTCCCTGAAGAAATGACGATGAAATCAGTTCACCGTGACCGGGGAATCTCAATGGCATGTCACTCGACTCGTGGTTGTAGAGATCAAGTGGGTTAAATCTCCGACTGCACAACCAAACAAACACACGCTGTAAACCCTAAGCCCAGATAAGCTATGGATAAAACCTAAACCTAAGCAAACCGTACATAAACGCTAAATGCAATTAAACCACCGACAAAGACATTTCACATTTTTCTTACAATAAGACTACCCTATCTGGTCGGTGGCGATTGCAAAAAAAAAAAACGTTTCCAGTAATTCTGTTCAGTCAATATATACATGGATCGTTTTCTGTTCAGTCATGGATCGTCGTTGGATAAGACTTCAGCCAATAATTTACATTCAAAACAATTGAAGTTTCTGTTTAGTCATGGATGGTCGTTGGATGGGTTGGATAAGATTTCAGCCAATAATTTACATTCAAAACAACTGAAGTTAATATTAGTTATCATTCCAAATGTTAACTATTGTTTGATGGAGATACCAATACTGGCACGAGGATATGTTATGATGGCCAAAGGAAAATGTCGCACAAAGTTATAGATGGGATTTCTCTAGTGAAAATCAACTTGGGTGCTTTATACAGTGAGGGTGTGGGCTCTCTCTCTTTCTCCATAGATAAACGTTCCGATGTAATGTATGTTGGGATCTCTATAGAGGGTTATAATCTAATAATAAGATTTAATAGTTTGGATCAATTTCTCCTTCATTGATTGTAATCAAAATATTCAATGGATTGGATCCATTTCTTTGCATTGGTCTTACTAGTAAGATTTTGCAAGCAACCTTTTTTTTTTTTAGAGCAAGGTGGAAACCATGCTAGTACATGGGATTGTTCTTATTAATACTATTTTTCTTAATGACATAAGATTGAGAGGAAGTCTAGAAATTATAGTTTTTTTAAGATATAGGGGAATTGATAATTCATTTGGATTAGGACCTGCTTCAAATCTAATTAGATACCACTATAAACCCTAGGTTATTGTAAATGTATGAAGCCAACTTCCTTACGAAAACTTAGTGGGGCCAGAAATAGAGACACACCCATGAAGGGTCCCTACTCAAGGGGGAAGCTATCCTTCTAACCTTATCCTGATAGATAACTTATGTCACTTATGGAAAATGAACTCAGATAAAGAGGAAAAAAACAACAACAAATAGACAAATAGTCTACTCAACTGAGTATGATATTTTCATAGACATTACCCTTTTCCCATGTAAGATAATGTTTTAAATAACCCTTGTCATTTCTTTTCCACAATGGGGTTGTAATAAATTTTTCAATTTCCTTTTGAAAATGGGGAATTGTCTTATCTAAATTATAATTATATCCTTCAAATGAATTAAGATATTTGGTTATCGCATGCAATAATGTATCCAAAACAATAAGAAACATGTCTCTATATTGCAAGAGAAACATTGCATGTTGGAAGGTGCATGTTGCCTCTCATACAAACATTGTAGGTTGGAAGGTACATGTTGCCTCTCATTTTTATGAAGGACATAAATACATGGCGTATTGAAACAAAGCATATTTTTATTGAGGAAATGCTTGTGATAACTAATAATTCTTGCAAATATGATTATGAGTGATTTTCATTTAACAATCTTAACTACTAATGCTTGTTCCCACAAGGGCTTCACCTTGTTGAACAATATATTGTCAAGTTCATTCATAAATGGAGTTTTAAAATTGTGGCTTGGGGGATGATGCTATGTAGGAGGGGATTACATGTAATAAGGGGTATACAAATTGGTATGTAATAAAAATGGGGATATCTAGAAAAATAGAGGTTTTATTATTGGAAAGATGATTGAGAGGTTTTCAACTAAAAGATTTTGAGAGGTATTTATCAATGTCTAGTAAGAGTGGGGAGTATTATTTAATATCCCATGAACCTAGGTGCTAGGTCCTGAGTTCATTGACTCCTTCCCATGTTAAGGAGATATGCTATTTGTTATGGAAAAACAAGAACTATTAAGGGTTGACAAATAACAAATTAGTTAATTCATAATAAATGACAAATTAAATTTACCAATGTTTGGAAAAATTATTTGCAAATAAAACATTAATTATTAATAGTTGACAACTCACAACAAAAGTGGACAAATAACAAACTAGTTCAGTCATAATAAACGACAAATTAAAGCTACTAGCACAAACAAATAATAATTAAAAGTGATTGATACACATGGATGGATGCCATTAGGGAAAAATATTGGAAAATGGTATCCATCAATGTATATCAACAACTTTTAATTATTTGGATAACGATGATAGTGGATGTGTAATGTCAGTTTTTTCCTAGGCGGTCAGATCTGGTGGTGGTTTTACACAGTTCAAGTAAACCAATAGACAAATATTTGGGAAAGCGATCTTTGAAGTAAAGTCACTTCAGATTACTCATAGAAAGTAGAAACTTAAAAGTGGGTTGTGTGTAAGCCCCTCTTTGAGGGTATTTTTTCTCCAATTAATAATTAAGTGAATATTTTAAAGGGAGAAAAAGACAAGTGAAGGAATAAAAGGGCGATTGAGGGAAAAAGTTGGGCTAACATTTGGTGGTTTGGAGAAAGCTTCGATGAACAAACAAAGGACAGTACCCAACCTCAGTTGTGATGGCCATTTGCCAGCCGTGGAATGCTAGTTAAACTTGGTGAAATTATCACACTCTATCCGGAAAGTGGAGAAACCATTCAGGGGGTTTTCAAATTAGAGGGATTTGGCATTGTGATTCAAAGATATTCAGTGTGGAAGCATTACATCTGCAGATTTGAGGAAGTGGGGGCAATTTTCTCTTGGCACGAGTTGAGGATTGGGTCGTTCTCTAGAGCTGGACTCATCTCCTCCTTCTTGCAACGTGTTATCTCTTGTGGTGGATATATGCATCGTGTTATCCTTACTAAGAGCATGATTCTCAGCTGGTAAATTCGGTGGCTCCCATCCATTGGCAGCATGCATACATTGTTGGTCGTTTCCTCTTCATATCCACGAGCTGTGTGTTGTGTAAGTGCTGCGTGGAGGCTAAGGGAAAATATGTGGCTGGTCGACCTCTTCTTGTGAATTGTTGGGTGCATAAGGAAGGGCATATCATTGTATGAAGGTAGCCATATCACTCAAAACGAACTGCAGAACAACAAACACAGAAATCACCCTTCTTTGGCAAATCGTGTGGACAGTTTTGTGCATATTCTCTTATTTTGCGTGAGGGGAGCTCATGATTTACATGTGAACTTCTGTCTTGAAGTGATTGAGCCTCTGTTTTGCGTGTGGTAAAATAAATAAGAGACATTGGATGAAGTTTTCCCTCTAAATGTAGGCGTTTTCCCTCATTATTTTATGGAACATTTGAATTCAAAACGGCAACATCTTTAAGGGAATTATAAAGGGTCTAGGAAACCACTAAGCAGTAGAGACCAATTATATTCTTTGTCAGTCAGTTGCCTGTCCATGTTGCTGATGCATGCCAGGTGGCATTCAAGCACTTGGGCTGAAAGGTTCCATCACTTTTTGACTTAGAATATTTGGTGGTATTAGGCATGATCTTGGCTGGTATGGGCCACATTGATGTGAGAACAAAACATCACCTAGGCTGTGAGGCTGAAGCAGAAATGGAGGACACTCACGTACAATCTGGGATGAAAGGTTGTTGGAGGGACTTATAGAAAGCCTTACGGGACATTCTGGAGAATTGAGGAGACCCGAGAGTTCATGGGTAGAATTACAAGTTATGCTCTAGGGAGAAAGCAGAGTGAAGAAAGGGGGGAGAGAAATGACAAGAGAGGGATGAGAGAAGGAAGCACCACCCATGAGCCCTCATATGGAGGTGATCACTTCTAGGATTGGCCCTCAGAACCGCCCTCATTACTACAGTTAGATTCCTAGGTCTACCATGCCTAAGTTTTTAGGACCCAGTGAGAGGCAGTGGGAGGCGGGTAGAAGCTGAGGATGAGCCCTTCGCAGCATTTTGACCTGGAAGCCTGGATCCAGGAGTGAGAAAGCTATGACTCATAGTTACATGGCTTGAGGGAGAAAGCAGGCCGAGAGATTTCTTCAACAGGGGTCCCTCGCAGAGCTACGAGTTACAGCGGACAGTGGGCAAGCTCACCTTGCCATGCTTGATGGGGCGATGAAGTGCGACACGAAACTATGAGTCATGACTTCGACACTTCCAGGCCTGGCAGAGGCCGAGTGCCATTAGGAGTGTGACCACACACAGAAGGGGAGGCAGGGCCCCGAGTACTGCAGGATGACCACTACAGGTCATACCACATTATCACCCTATAGAGACAGGTGTTTTGCTTTAATGAGGCAGATCAAAGTTGTCTTTTAGGACTGCCCGTTAAGCTTATTTGGGGCCCGGCTATGCCTGCTATATAAATTTTGGAATATGTGCGATATAGAATTTGGTAGTGTATTCCTGAGAGGGCTGCTTGAGAACCTCAAGAGATAGGTAAGAAGGCTTACAGCCCTACTACACCTTCTGAGGATGGAGTTGGCGAGGCCGAGAGACTTCACAGTCCGTACCCAAGATGAGGTTCTTGGGGCGAGGACTTCCCTCTGGCTTCGATGACAAGACACCACCAAAGGGATGATGCAGGGACATGTGAGAGGGGCTGGCGGGGCGACCACGGAGGGATTGGACAGGCAGGGACATGATGGATGATGCTACCAGGAAGGATCTTAGGAGGAGGAAGTTGTGTTTCAATTGCAAGGAACCATGGGTACCATGTCACAGGTGTGCAGGCAAGGCAAAGGCACACTACATAGAGAATGTTTTAGATAGTGGGATGATGAGGAAGAGAGCAGTGACAGATTCAGAACGGATGTAGAAGGCGCTCGATGAAACACGAGGGTTATAACATCTCGGCATACCAGATTTCCACACCTGCCGGGGATGAGGGAGGAGTCTTGGGGACATCGAGTGGCAGTTTTGGTCGATGGTGGGGCATCCCACAACTATAGACTCTTTGTTAGTGGAGCGAAAGAGCATTGCCTCTGAGTATTTTGAGGGTTTCGATTGGTCATACAGGAGAATACACTAGGCTGCACGAATACGTTCCATGGACTTATTGAACTGGAAAACTACATACTCACCGGAAGTGACTTCTCGTGGATTTAAAATACACGATACAATGTGGTGCTTGGAGTTAGAGTGGCTATACTCCCTAGGGAGATACTCCACTAACTACCAGACTAAGGAGATGGAGTTCCAGGTCCAGGCTGACAAGAGAGTAGTTAAAGAGGCATGAACAAACTGAAAGATGGAGGCTGATGACAGGGATGACATTACTGCAGTTCTTGGAGTTTCATATTCGTCTGAGAGAGGTCAAGGGTGGGGAGGCCCAATTGTCAGAGAGGATACATATTTTGTTTGGTGTTTGAGGCATATTGTCTTTGGTAGGTAGCCCACATCCGGAGTGAGCCTCAGTCCAGGGAGTTAGAGGACATCAGTGAGTTAGGGGAGAATGCACTGGCGGGGCTTACCACTTCATATAGGCACCCTGGGGCCTATAGAGACGAGTTAGGGAGGCATCTCCAAGAGTGCGGACTTCGCTGGGGGATTGAGGTGGAGCACATACATCCAGTAGGATCATTACAACCTTTTTCACGATGAGGGGTGGGAAGGCATCCCCAGAGATTTCATCACCAGTTTACTGAAGATGCAAGGGAAGGGTTGCATCTATGTCACGGTGGATCGAGTCGCCAAGCTTGCCCACTTCCCCACCATTTCTTTGGACTACTCAGCAGCGCAGGTGACCAAGTTATCTTCTAGGGGGATTTTCCGTTTGTATGGGTGGCCTAAAGCCATCGTTAGAGACATGGCTGATGGAGTCTTGGGTAGGATGAATGAGATCCATCCATGGAGGATGCTGCCCAGGAGAACAACGAGCAGGTGTTACAGTTTCGAGGTTTGAAGTTGCTTGAGGACAAACAAATTTGGGAAGGGGTATGTGTAAAATTTTCCTAGAAGGTGAATAAAGTATTGGTTCTACGAGTTTCGAAGTAAACCATTGGAAAAGCAGGATGGTGGAGAAGCAGTAAACCATTGAGCGGATGGTTTGGGAAGCGTCTTGTGCAAAGTCGCACAATTATAAGTGAAACTTAGGAAAAGTGAGTTTATCATTAATAAACCCCTCTTTGAGGGTATTTTTCTCCAATTAATAATTAAGTGAATATTTTAAGGGAGGAAAAGGACAGAGTGAAGGAATAAAAGGGCGATTGAGGGGGAAAAAAGTGATTATCGACTATTCATTTGAGAATTTGGTTTTGGAGAAGAGCTTGGTGAGCAAAGAGGGTTTCAGCTGGAAACCCCTTCGACACCAGATTCGGCGGTGAAACTAACTGCCCTAGCCGTGGAATCTTGGATTCGGCAGTGAAATTATCTTCTCTAGCCAGGAGAATTGGAGAAGCCATTAAGGGTTTTCAAATTGCAGGGATTTGGCATTGTGATTCCAAGATATTCAGTGTGGAAGCATTACATCTGCAGATTTGAGGAAGTGGGGGCAATTTTCTCTTGGCACGAGTTGAAGATTGGGTTGTTCTCTAGAGCTGGACGCATCTCCTCCTTCTTGCAGCGTGTTATCTCTTGTGGTGGATATATGCATCGTGTTATCCTTACTAAGGGCGTGATTCTCAGCTGGTAAATTCGGTGGCTCCCATCCATTGGCAGCGTGCATACATTGCTGGCCGTTCCCTCTTCATATCCACGAGCTGCGTGTGGTGCAAGTGCTGCGTGAAGACTAAGGGAGAATCGGTGGCTGGTCGACCTCTTCTTGTGAGTTTTTGGGTGCATAAGGAAGGGCGTATCATTGTATGAAGGCAGCCATATCACTCAAACCGAACTGCAGAACAACAAACACAGAAATCGCACTTCTTGGCAAAAATCGTGTGGACAGTTTGGGCTTATTCTCTTGGCTGCGTGTAGAGGGAGACTCCACGATTTCTATAGCAGACTTCTAACCATCTTGGAGAGGTAATTCGACCTCTATTTTGACTGTATTTGTTTCAACAATAAAAATAAATAAGAGACAGCCAGCATTCAGTGAAGTTTTCCTCTAAATGTGAACGTTTTCCTCATTATTTTTATGGGTTTGTTTAAATTCAAAATAAAACATTGTGCACATCATTGAGGAGCTATAAGGGTCCCTGAGAACCATGAAACAGCCAGCGAAACTAAGAATTATATTGCTGTCCCAATCAAATTTCACCTACGGCTATTTATTATGTATGCAAAGTGTTTGACAGAAGTCCAACACCAGAATTTGAAAGGTTTCCATCACTTTTACGACTTAGAATATTTCAGGATGTGAGTGGGGAGGATTAGTAGATATCTGAATTGAAATATCAATATCATTAATATGAAAATATCTATGATGTGTGAGTTTTGTTGACTCTGTTTGACCATGATTGAGCATATTTGACTATGGCGAGCATGTTTGAATGTGTTTGACCATGGTTACCCATATTTTACTTCGATTGACTATGGGTGATCACAGTTGACCATGGTTGAATATGGTTGACTTTGGTTCAACATGGTTGACTATGGTCCAACTTTGGTTCAACATGGTTGACTATAGTTGACTTTGTTTGACCATGGTTTACCATGGCTAAGTTTGGTTGACAATGTTTAACTTTGGTTGAATATGTTTGAATTTGGTTGACGATGCTTGACCATGGTGGACAATGGTTGACCATGGTTTCCTAAGTTTGACTCTTGTTGATGATTTATGATGAATGACTATGCTTGACCATGTTTAAACGTGCATGAAAATGGTTAACGATGTTTGACCATGATTGAATCTGGTAGAATTAGAATATGCTTAACAATGGCTAACCTTAAGATGCTAAACAACAACAATGATATTGTGGTTCTTAAAGCAAATAAGGGTGGTGCGGTGGTCATTCTAAACAAAAAAGATTGTATTGAGAAAATGATGTCTAGATCACCTAAACAATAGTGGAAGTTATCAGAATATCAATAACCCCCCCCTTAATAAGATTCGTAAAGATGTTTGCAATGCAATTAAGGCCAGTAGGGAAAGGGATAACAATAAATTGATTGTGAGTTGTCCCTCCACTCCTAGAATTTATGGCCTTCCCAAAATTCATAAGGAAGGTGGTCCCCTCAGACCGATAGTCAACACTATTGGAGGTCCTCCCTATCAACTAGCAAAGAACTTGGCTCACAAACTCAACAGGCCTTTGGTAGGTAACACAAGATCTTTCGTTAAATATTCTTCATTCTTTATCAATATGATAAAGGATATTAAATTTGACACAAATGACTTGCTTGTGATTTTTAATGTAGTTTCTCTTTTTACAAATATTCCCATCGAAGAAGCAATGTAGGTCATCAATAGATATACATACGAAGAAACTAGCAAGCTAGTTTTGATATGTCTTAAATCCACATTTTTTAGTTTTCAGAGTGAAATATATGAGAAAACATGTGGGGTTGCTATGGGATCCCCACTCTCCCCAGTGGTTGCTAATTTGTTTATGGAGGATCTTGAAAGCAACTGTGAAACCTAAATTTTGGATTAGATTTGGTGATGATACCTTTGTCATTTGGACCCATGGTGGTGAAAAACTCGAAAAAATTGTTTACCACCTTAACAATTATTCGGAACACATAAAATTCACCATGAATATTGAAGTTGATGTGAGCTTCCTTCCTAGATATTCGTAATAAAAAACCCAATGGGTCTTTAGGGAACCAAGTCTATAGGAAGAAAACCCACAGCAGACAATACCTTCATGCAATGTCCCATCACCATCATTCTCAGAAACTAAGGGTTCTCAAGACTCTAGCAACTAGATCCCTTAGAATTTATGATGAATATCATCTAGAAGAAGAAAAAATCCATCTCCTTGAGGTATTTAAGAAAAATGGTTATAAACAACATGAAGGTGTGAGGGATTTTAGGAAAGCTAGTAGAGGACCTAGTAGAAAAGAGCATATTGATTATGTTTCCAAAGTCTTATTTCCTTACATTCAAGGTACGTTTAACAAGATTTCCAGGGTCCTAAGAAAGAATAACATTATGACTACTTTAAGCCCCTTTCCACAGATATCCCTAAACTCTGTTAAAGATCCAATTGACTCTGTAAATGGGAAATGTGTCTACATAATTTCGTGTTCGTTCATCCGCCTTAGCCGGACACTCACATAAAACCAAGCATCATATATGCATTGATGAAGCTAAGATTTTAATCAAAGTTGATCATCATTTAAATAAATAATTTAGGGAAGTTATTGAGATTGAAAAGAGACCCAATAACCTTAATAGAGATGATGGTTGGAAAATTAATGAAAATTGGACCCCCATATTATCTTCCAAGTAATTTCTTGATTTATGGTCAAAATTAAATATAAATTGATTTATATTATGCGTTAATCATTAAAATTAATGGCATCCTATAAGAAAACCTTCGATATATAATTTAGTTAAAATATATTATATTATTAATAATAATATTAATTACTAATAAAATCCATATAATAAATTATGAAATATAACTTTATTATAAATAAAAGTTGATATTTATTCTTTATAACCATTATATGTATTATTATGTAGAATTAATTTAAATATATTTCAATAAAAATTGGTTAAAATATATTATATTAATAATAATAATAATTACTAATAAAATCCATATAATAAATTTAATAATAATATTAATTACTAATAAAATCCATATAATAAATTATGAAATATAACTTTATTATAAATAAAAGTTGATATTTATTCTTTATAACCATTATATGTATTACAATATGTAAAATTAATTTATAACCATTATATGTATTACAATATGTAAAATTAATTTAAATATATTTCAATAAGAATGATATTTCTAAGAAAATCTATATAATAAAATTAAAATATAATTAAGAGATAAAGTTTAAATTATTAATATTGATAGTGAATTTCTTAATAAAAGAATTATTAAATATAATTATAAAGTAAAAAAATTAGGAGGATTTAATCTATTGGAAATATAATTTAAATTATAATTATTTATAACTTAGAATAYTTTTTGTTTTATTTTAAGTGTATTATATTTATAAAAATTTCTYTTAAGAATAATTKGGTGAAGTGTAAAATTAATAATTATTTTCATATTCATGATGATGATGATTAACGTCCACTAAGATCGAATTGGTCTATTGGACCTTAAGAGGGTAAGTGGTTACTTGCGATTCTTTAGAATTTTGTTTCTCTGCTTGAAAAACATTAAGAGAAGCTTTCCAAGATCACCATAGTTTTATTGAGTTAAGAGTTTAGGAAGGTTGGTAGCATTACAAATATTTTTAAAATGAGTTCTAATATGGGTATAGGCTGGACAATCTAAAATAAAGTGCTTTTCATCTTCAACCTTCTTAGTGTCACAAAGATGACACACTCTTTCATCCCATGGCGTTTTAGGAATTGACCAACGCCCAATTTCACTACGGAGCTCATGAAAATTTGTTCTTATCTTAGCAATGCTTATTTTTTTCTTTACACTTGGGAAAACAAATAGATAATTTTGTTCTTCTAGATTAGGGTTGATTACATCCTTATAATAACTTAATTTTCTTTTTTACTTTAACTCTTTATCACACCACATCTTCTCCTTAAATTTTGATTTGACGATTTTTTTAATAGTATCTTTATTATGCAAAATTGTGTCTTCCATGATTCCCCAATAGTTTAGCCAAGACCAGACATCTTTATGCCATCCTCGATTGAGTTGATGGTGGTTATGACTCGATTTTGAAGCAATTTTAGGAAGCCTCCATTCTTCCATGTTGTTTAACTTGTTCTTATACATCAGACATCTAGTCATAGACATGCTCTCAATGGGGGAGAGACTTGTTTCTAAGAGGAGGATGGGATAAGACATATTTCCTTTAATTTTGAGATTATATGTTAGAAAATTCTTTTGTGTTTTCTCTATCTTTCTCCAGGATTCACGAGAGATACTACAACCCCAGACTTCACATCCATAAAGAATAACAAGTGTAACAAGAGTCTCAAAGAGGAGTTTCTTCTTATCCCAACTCCAAATATCAACTAATTTACAATTGTTTTCAAGCCCATAATAAGCTTTCCATCCCCCAATAATCCTTTTCTCAATGCTATAATTTCAATTGAGCTTGTGGTAAATATCAATTCCAAGATATTTGTATGAAGTCACTTCCTCCAAGTTGTTGTTGTCATATACAGAGGTATCATAAGTGATATTATTGGATTTAATAATCATGACCTTAGTCTTATTAGTATTAACAATCGTACCCATATTGGAGCAAACATACTTGAGGATTTTTAGTTGGTTTTCAAGATCATGGGGACTCCTTGCCATAAGAACGATATCATTGGCATAAAGAAGAAGATTGATGACTATACTAGTGAGAGTAGGGCCGACACAACCTGCTTTTTCCAAACAATCTTCTAACTTGTCAATGTATATGCCAAAAAAGGTAGGGGACAAGGGACAACCTTGTTTGACTCCAATATTGCAGTTAATCTCTTTTGACCATCCCTCAATGTTTTTAAACTTAGCAATAACGTTCTCATACATCTTTATTGCAACAACCCTCAACTCGAGAGACACTTTTATCTATTCCAACCTATTCCAAAGGTTTTTCCCAGGAACCATGTCAAAAGCTTTTCTAAAGTCAACAAAACAACAAAAAAGATTGGTTTTAGTATTGCAGAACTCCTTTGTAATGATCCTAAAGGTAACAAGATGGTCCACAGTTGAATGATATCTCCTAAACCTAGCCTGGCCTTTAGCTCTTTTACCGTGACTTTCTAGCCAAAGGCTAATCTTCTTTTCCAAAATAATTCC
>SNQJ01S0184289.1:0-18884 GCA_010110895.2 Picea sitchensis | reverse complement strand
TTAAAATATCAATGATTATAATTTTAAAATACAATAAAATATGTTTATTAATTTAAGATGAAGATGTCTCATATTCTCTCATACTTCAATGTGGCAAACACAGGTGGGATATTGTTGGAGCAGTGAGAGAATTGCAATGGGATAATGTTGGAATGGTGGAGGAATTTCGTTATTTTGAGTTTTATGATTATGCTTACAATTTTTTGTGTGGAGGAATTTATGTTATTTTACAAGGATTTGTGAACAGAGGAGAGGGCATTAGGTCAATCCCTTAGTTTGTTGGCGATGTCCTTGGCAATTGTGGAAGCATGCTATTGGAGGAACTTGGCCTAGCTCCTTGGCCTTGAAGGAAGTTTGTTGTTGAGTTCTTGAATAGCAGTGGTTGACCCCTTCATAACACCTCAGATACCATAGATTATGGGGGAGCATAGTTACCGTAGACATTGTTCTTATTGTGAAGTACCATATAGCAAGCATGTGTTGAGGAGACACAAGAGCTACCTTTTTGAAAACGAGTCTTCCATAGCAAATATTTTGGATCTGGTGAGCCACCAAAGGAGACAAACCATCTAGCTAGAGGCATAATGCAATAGAATTCATCAATTGTTAGCAGACATGGTATGAAGCACTCAATCTAAGGCTACTCGAAGAATGTTAGTGGACGCAACACTTGAGGAAATCAAAGAAGAATAATTAGTTCAGCAAGGGATCAAGGATGTGGATATGGAACCAACAGAAGAAGTGAACATTTGCCTTCAAGAGACCCATGATGAATCTAAATGTGGGCATGCTTTCACATAGAATCAAATTTTTAGCATGTATTGCAAAACAATTTTGTTGTTGGGACAATTTGTTATCATATACACTTGTAAATTTCAATGCAATTCTCGAGGAAAGAACAGAATTTTAGCCATAGTAGTAAGCTCATTTCAATTTTGTTTATTTTAAGAATTGGAGTTCCATTCAACAAAAGGACAATTGTTGGTTATAAAATTTACGTGGAAACCTTTAAATGATATTGTTGAATTTTTTTTACTAAAAAACAAAAGGTAAATAAAAAAGTTGTTGGTAATGAGCACTTACCATGTGCTTTCATTTTGGTGTAACTAATTCTCTATATTTTAATGTTCTTATGAGGATAATTATTTATTGATGTGACCAATTCTATATTTTTTTAATGTCTTATGATTTTTCATTTTATTTGTCAATTTCTATTTTCACCCTACAACTTATTTCTTTCTCAATGTACCTATAACATGTAAGGCGGGGACTAGCCATTTTGTGGCATATTCACTTGTTAAAAGTGGTATTGCATCAGAAGGTGGAAGAGCATCTCACATTTCTCAGTGTGATTATGATTACCTAAAGTCATGTACACCGACTATAACTATGGGATTCAAGTTTGTTTTGCATACATTTAAAAAGAATTTATTTAGGTTAAATAGGGTGGATGAAAATGAATGTTAGGTGAGATGGCATCAAATCCACACATTTGTTTCATCTATTGCTTAGGTCTTATAGGTACTTGAAAATGAGGATACCTATTTTTATCTGTGGTTACCCAACCCCCAAATGCTTGCAAGTGGGTGATTTATGATATGCCAAGAATATTATACCAAAGCAACTATAGAAGTTGAAAATCCTACTGAAAAATAAATAAACAAGGTGAATAGCTGGAACTTTCAGGGGTTTGGTGGGCACCCTATATTGATCAAGGCATTCTCAGGTCGGAACAAGACGTTGCTTCACCTCCAGGGCTTGTTGGCTATTACACTTGGAGGTTTGGGCTGGAGATGGTGGAGGATGTAGGCTCACTGCAGAGTTCGAGTGTGGCGGTGGACATTCTTGGGTCAGTGGACCCAACCCCCTCTGTCGATAATCCATTGGGGTTTGAGCGGGTGAACCCAGAGGGTTTAGCAAACAACCTGACATCTGGCCTGGTTTTGGGGATTCATACCTCTTTGGGCTTGTCGTATTCAAATGGGTTGGATTTCAAGCTGCCAGTGGCTACTTTGTCGGGGATTATTCTTGGGATGGATCCCCCTCGTGGCCTGTCAGAGGGGGACTTTAATTGCTTCGGATCTGAGCCAAGAACTTTTTTGGCTAATGACTGCTGGGGCACACAAAAAAAATCCTTACAGGAGACGGTTTCTTGTGCACATTTCTCCCCTTCAGAATTTATTTATGATCCTGGGTCTTTTCCAGATCCAACAAAAACTGTTGGAGGTCTCTTTGATAAGGGTTATTCACCGGTAAGGAATGCAGGGCTGCATTTGTCTTCACCTTGTTTGGGGCCCTTAGATACAACCTATGGGGGAGGCTGTGGCCGCAGACGTTTGGAAGATTTTGGATCTTCAAAGCGTCAGGTGAACAGAGGCCCTCAGTGTGAAAAGGAAAGAACCGACTCTGAGAATCTAGTTTTCGGCGAAGATATAGACATGGATCGAGTGGTTGAGTTCTCGGAGTTGGTAGTGGTGGGTCGGGCACATGGGAAACAGTTGAGCTCTCCCTTCTTGTGGTCTTGGATGGAATCTTCTTGGGGCTCAAATCTCTCTATATTATCCAGTATTCTATTACTATCTCGAGGCTGGTTCACTTTCGTCTTTTCAGCCACTTCAGATGTCAGCTGGGTTCTTTCCAAAACTTGGAGTATGGATGATACTCCTATTGTTTTGAAGCGGTGGACTCCAAGCTTTGATTCAAAGTGAGAGCTAGTTGATGTGGTCCATGTCTGGGTTCGTCTCCCGGGCCTCCCCATGCAGTACTAGAACCCCGTTCATTTCTCGGCAATTGGGAAATTTCTGGGGGAATATTTGGACGCAGACTTTTCTTTCGAAGAAACAGACAATATGTCCATGGCTAGGATCTTAGTGATGTTGGATCTTCGACCGAGCCTCCTCAACGAACTACCTATTGAGACGAATTCTGGTTCCTTCCTTCAGCCCTTGGACTATGAAGGTATACCCTTCAGGTGCCATAGATGCCATGCTTATGGGCATGGCTTTGCTGACTGCCCTTTGCCCTTTAAAAACAAGACGCGGGGTTTGAGGGATGGCGAATTTGACAAAGGGGCAGACCGTGCAACTAGGGGGACTGGGGGCTCTAGGGGAGTACATTATGTGGCCTCACAGTCCCAGGATCGAGATAGAGATTTAAGATGACACTCTCCTCCTATGCCAGGCATTCCTCCGAATGTCCGGGAGATGGCACAAGCAAAGGTTCAAAAGTATTCTTTCTTGGCTTGCCCTCGGTTGCTGATGGTGCTGGGTAAGCAACAATATTCCTTTCCCTTATTTGCTTCTACTTTTTCTGATTTTTTAATTCCATTTGGTTCGGTGGGGTTGGAAATTGGTTCTTCAGTGGGTATTCCTTTGCCTTTCCCCTTATCTCGCCCCGAGGCATCTTTTTTCACTCTCGCTCTTGTTGGAGCTCTTATCCCTCCTTCGATTAGTACTCCAAAAACCCCTCCAAATCAACAGTTAGGGGTTCCCGGGGTGACTTTGGGCCTTCCCTCCACAGTACCCATTGTGGGTTTGGGTCTATCGACTCCTTCTTATGTGAGTTTCTCTTTGGGACCTAACCCCTTCCCCCCTCCTACTTCGAACCTCTGTGGGACTCCCTCCCTTTCCGATAACCTATCTTCTTCTGGTTCCAAATCTTCGGAGGGCTCAAGGATACATTATTCTCTCCGGAAAAGGACGATATTATCTGGGGATTTAGACATCTGTGATGCTGAGGACCCTCCTGTACCGGGCCTAGGATCGTTTCGTCAAGCTCCGTCCTCAGCAAGAGGTCGTTATAGGTGATCACACCTCTTACTAGCACAGGACCGGGACAAACTTGATGTGGTCTCTGGCAGACAATCTTCCATTTAATGGGCGCTTAGAGCAAAGAAACCCAATGATTTGGTTCCCTTATAAAAATCCTCTCCTATAACTATAGGGGTCTGGCGAGCCCCAAAAAAAAATCGTCTCTTAAAAGACTGATTGAGATTACTAATCTGGATGTTCTCTTCCTACAAGAAACCCTGGAGGTGAGAGAACAGGTGGTCTCGAATTTGGAATCCTTATTACCTGGTTGGTCCTTTGCTATTGTGGATGCAAAGGGACACTTCGAGGGACTAACCACAGGTTGGTGGCTAAAGAGTTGTAAATGTGAACGAATTTGGGGCTTTGAATTGGGTCTTGGACTAAATATGTTTTCAACAGAGTTGGGTCGCCCCTTGCTACTTATCAATATATATGGTCCTTATTCAGATCGGAAATGATACTGGGACTCACTAGATCTGAGCTCTTGGCTTACTGAACGAGATGTTATTGTGAGTGGAGATCTAAACCTTTTTTTGGGAGTGTCTGAAGTCTGGGGTCCTCGAGCTACCCCAGACCCATTGACTGATTATTTTACTCACTTGCTAGACCTACATGGACTGTTGGATCTAGAGCCGACGAAATTACAACCGACCTGGAAAAAGTTGAGGGTTGGGGATGCATGTGTTGCAAAATGTCTGGATCGTTTCCTCCTACAAGAATAATTACTTGATTCTTTATCACTTGCGCGACAATGGGTAGCTTGTTCCAGTGACTCGGACCACAATATGATAGTACTGGAATTGTGTAACAGGCGTCGTAGGCCTCCCAACCCATTCAAATTTTTTGAAGGTTGGCTAAAGGATCCTGAGTACCAAGCACTGGTGCGAAATATGTGGACTCCCTTCAGCCCCAAAAAAAATTCCCATGTCGCTCCACATTTTATGGAAAACTTGAGAAAAGTCAAGAAGGCAACTATCTCCTGGGCACTTGAGAAAAAACTAAAAGAGGATAAGGAGCTTCGCTACTTGGAGAAACTGTTCCTGGAAGGGCAGGTCAATCCGGATCGAAGTTTCCTCTCCAGGGATACAAGGGAGGAATTGGTTCAATTGGAACTTCGACGAAGAACTATCTTGGTTGAAAATGAAGTCTTGTGGTGACTTAAAAGTCGTGCACTTTGGATCACTTGTGGGGATGAGAATACAAAAAAATTTCACTCGTATGCCAAGGGAAGGAAAGTGAATAACACAATTTGGAGCCTTAGCAAGGAGATGGCCAACTGGTCAATACTTTTGAGGGTCTCGCCTCAATGGGGATTACACACTTCAAAAATTTGTTCAAAGCACACGCGAGGTCCTCAATCACTGAAATCGTAAAAGCAGTCAGGATCTTTCCTAGTTTTGTGGAAGAGGAAGAGAGAGATTCTTTGATGATGGAAGTCTCTAAAGCGGAACTGTTGGTTGTAATGAACACATTCCAGGAAAGGGAAGAGCCCGGGACTGGATGGTTGGCCGATTGAATTCTATTTGGGGTTCTTCGATCTTTTGGGGAAATACATTTTGTTGGTAGTGGAGGAGTGGCAGATAAATGGGCGTATACATGAGCCTTTTAATGCTACCTTCATTGCATTAATACCCAAATTAGACAATCCAACTTCCTTCGATGACTTTCGCCCGATATCCTTGTGCAATTGCCTCTATAAAATTATCTCAAAAGTCATCAGCCGAAGATTAAAAGACATACTTTCCAGGCATATTTCACTTGAAAAGTTCGGATTCCTGAAAGGTAGGCAGATCCACGAGGCCATCGGGGTTGCTCAGGAAGGTCTCCATAGTTTAAAAAGAAAGAAACTCAAAGGGGCGGTCATTAAAATCAACCTCTCAAAGGCTTTTGACAAAGTAAATTGGCTTTATATTCAGATGTTGCTGATACACCTCGGTTTTGGGGTAGCTTTCACAAACTGGACGATGGCCTGCTTAACCTCAGTATCCTTTTGTATATTGATCAATGGGGCTGCCTCCTCCTTCTTTACAACGGAATGAGGAGTTAGACAGGGATGTCCTTTGTCTCCACTTCTCTTTATTCTGGTAGTTGAGTGCCTTAGTCGCTTCTTTATTGAGGCAAATCTCACAGGAACCTTCATAGGCATAAAAATATCTACAGGACTGTACATCTCACACCTTCTCTTTGTAGATGACATATTAATCTTTTGCGATGGAACCAGGAAAGATATTGAAAAGATGAGTGAAGGTCTTCTACTTTTTAAACAAGCTACAGTCATGGAAAGTAACAACCAAAAATCCAATATCACTTTGTCTCTCCTATCCATGGAAGATTCACTACTTATTACTACTCGGCACCCCTTCATGGTTTTCGCTGTAGATGAGGGTTTGAAGTATCTCGGATATCAACTGAAACCAAATGACTACCAGAAGATCGACTGGGGGTGGCTTATAACAAAAATCAATAAAAGTCTCAAGGACTGGAGTCACAGATGGCTTTCCAGAGCAGGGCGACTTGTTCTAATTAAAGCAGTTCTAGAGGCCATCCCGGTATACTGGATGTCTTTAGCATGGATTCCAAAAGGGATTTTGGAGAAGTTATGGAAGATGTGCTTCCATTTCTTGTGGCAGGGACATAATAACAAAAACGTCTTACCTTGGGTTCGTTGGGAACGTATTTCTACACCAAAATCCCTAGGCGACTGGGGATTTAAAAATATCTTTACCTTCTCCAAAGCACTTGCAGCAAAGTGCTCCTATTGCTTGATTAAGACCAACAGTCTCTGGACGCAGGTAGTTCATAAAAAATACATAGCTCCACTCTCAATCCTCGAATGGATTCACAATCTTTACAAAACATCATCGGGGGCTTCTATCATCTAGAAGGCTATGATCAAGGCCTTTGATCTGGTGGGGAACAGTTTGGGAGAGTGGGCCATGGATGACAGGTTCGTCTTAGTCTAGACCCTTGGTTGGGATCTCAACTGAGCCATATTTTACAGGACAAGATTCGTTTAAGGTTGGTGCTGGCAAGATACTATCAGCTAGCATAAGTGGGGAACTCCCTACTTATAGACCCGTGGCGCCAAGGATGGCTGAAGGGGAATCAACTTGGCCTCCCGGAGGAGGATTTGATTCTTTAGGATAGGTACACACAGGCTCTTCGTACAACCTCTATTCGTCTGGTGGATAGATATGATGAACTACTTTGGGATGGATTTGCCGACAGTGAATACACCCTGTGTTCTAGTTATATCAAGTTATGTGTGGATATTTTTCAAAGGGACCCCCTCTGGTGGTGGCAGAAAATATGGAAAATAAAATGTCCGGTGAAAGGGAAACTGTTAATTTGGTCAATATTGGCCAACAAATTTCCCACTTGGGACAACTTACAAAGACGTCTTTTTTCAGGACCAGGACGTTGTGCTCTGTGCAAATTCCATCTAGAATATGTGGACCACCTTTTCTTATTAATTTTTCCTTTTGTCTTGGAAGTCTAGGCCTTAGTTAGGACATTGATGCCCTCCCTCTGGGTTTGGCAGGGAATTACCTTCGAATTAGCTCTACATAATTGGTTGTGGGTATGAGGCCAAGGGGACTATCGAGCCTTCCCTTTTATTCTCACTTGGGGGATATGGATCACCCGGAACGACCAAATCTTTCAGGATGCACTCTTCTCGGTAGAAAGAGTTGCAGTAAACTGTATAGGGATCTTTAAATCTTTCTTGGGGTCGGGTAGGGACATTGTGGCTCCTCCCAGAGATATCAGGGAGGTGGAACCTAGTAGTAATACTCCGTGGGGATACTTCGATGGGGCCTCCTCATCCGATCAAACACTTTGCGGTGGGGGAGGTTGTCTCCATTTCTCGCATGCACATTACTTCACCCTCAAAGCGGGTCTGGGCCTGGGCACAAACAACTACTCTGAATTAATGGATTTAAAACTACTCCTCTTATTTGCTATCGAACAAGGATGTAGAACTCTACAAGTCTTTGGTGACTCCCTAGTAATCATCAACTGGATCAATGGGAAACACAGATGTCAAGTTTCATGTTTGCTTCCACTGCTAGAGGATGTAATTCGCATCAAAAATATATTTGACACTATCTCTTTTTCTCATATATACAGGGAAAGGAACCAACTTACAGACAAAATTTCCAAGGAGGTCATGCAGTTAGACTATGGCCAATGGTATATAGCGGAAATCACACCTACAGGCACTCGAGGATTCTATCACAGACCTTTTAATGAATGGCATAACACAGGCGGCCGACAATATCCTCGTATGAGGAGGAAACTCTTACCTTTTTTGATGAAATTTTGTTTACAATGTAATAACAACAGAATGACCATTGTGGGGTCAAGGCTTTTAGAACTTTTTTAACGGCTTATTATTTTGGAACCAGTCATGGGAATGTGTCTCATAGAAGCCTGTAAGTTGAGATCTGGTGAACTGGCTCATTTGAGTGGAAAATATGTATGTATCTATGATAAATAGCAAATACATATCTGTGTATGTAATTTTGTTCTATAATAAAATTATGAATTTTTCCGCGGAAAAAAAAAAAACAAGGTGAATAGCTGCAAAGCAGCTAGTCCCCGCCTCTTATGTCTTTTAAGTGTTTGTATAAATTTGATGTCATAAAATTCAAAACAATTCAAAAATCATGTCAATATAATATATTTATTTTAAGTGTTTGTATAAACGTGATGTCATAAAATTCAAAACAATTCAAAAATCATGTCAATATAATATTCTTTGTCATTCCTTCGGAGCACGTATTAGATTCCCATGGATTCCGCTTAGACGTCTTCCGTCTAGACTTCTTCTAGTCATGAAGCCTGGGGGGGAAGGCATCAATTTCTTTGAATACAGATTTTACCTTTGCAATATGGCTTTCAATAAACATCCCGATGGCTAATCAGGGGAATGAATACCCATAAATCCTACACTAGAAAAGATGGTAAAATGCTACCACTAATTACCTGCATTTTGGAATATTTAAGGGCATGTTTATAAGATGCATATTCTGAAGTTAAATCATTTTCAAAAGAAAAACTGTGGAACAATGAACTGCTACAAATTTTGCATACAAGAGAGATGTTTAAAATTGTGATGTAAGAAAAGAGTAGTGGAGTCCTCTATCAAGACAAACTTAGATAAATTGCACCATGTAAAGAGTTCATGTCATTGAAAAGGGGAGGAGCAAGTCACCCTTGAATTATATTTCTCGCCCCCTACAAATGATCCTATATTTCTAAAAGAAGCTACTTCAAATCACCAACGTTGCAGTTACATTTTAACATCTCACAAAACTGTGGACACAAAGTAATCACTTACCATAATTTGTAAAACATTTCTTAGGGACATGTAAAAACTAGGCATAGTCTTGTTGGCTGGCATCAATCCTTTGAAGTTGTAGAATCAGAGGTCTCCTTGTTACAATACCTGCATTCCAAATTCAGGAATTGAGAATAACCAAAACCTACAATGTCATATTTTTTATTCTAAACAACACAATAAAAGAGCATTCAATTTTTACCTAAACCTTGAGGCAAAAAGTCCCTTCCAACAATGCTCTCAAGAACTAAAGATTTCCCAGATCTCTGCCTCAAATCAAAATAGTAGTAAAATACCTTTAGTCCTCCACTTGAAGTATTTTTTTTTAAACCGTAAATTCACAATACAAAGTACAACTAGAAACGAAAAATTAAAGTTCACAGAGTACAACCAGTAAAAACTCATATTTTTCCAGTAAAAACTTAAAAGGATGATAAGCTTAAAGTGCAATTGACCGGACAAGGCTGGCATTTAACACGACAACGATGGCTTGGGACTGATATCTGTAGGAGAGTTATAGAATAGATTTTTTATATTAATGTTTCATTCTCCATAATCTATAAATCGTGAGACTCATTCATTGACATAAACATATCTTAGAATAATGGAGTAACATGTTCACTACGAATTTTTTTTTGAGTTTTAAATTATAAACTTAAACTAAGTACTTTATTATTTTGTATCTAATCTCATAATATATTTTTATATTAATGTAAACTGGTGGTTGTTTAATCAACTGCTCCAGATAGATTCCCAGCATGTTCCTCCCTCATTTATCCTTTTTCTAGCCATACAATTGATTGATCCGAGGAGAAACATAATCTGCCTTTGTTGGGGCTTCTCTGGGTTGATGTACGGGGCACATTTTGGAATGCTAGGTCAGCCAACGGAATAATCATTCAAACGATTGCACACGCTAAGCCTGAGTCCATGCTTCCAATGATGCTTCAACCAAGTATGGTGTTAACTTTGTAAATTTGTAATTGACAATATATTTCTAGGGTTTAGCTTAACAAAATGTTGTTGATGGTTTGAAGCATCTCACTATTTTTCTCCTTTACCTATTGCACTGCTCATTGTCACACCTTTCTTCATTTTGATAGTAGGTCAAAATAATGAACCTTGTTTGCAAATGCGGGCTGTGAGGGATGATGCGATATTTGATTTCTACAGGGCCAACCAAAACATTTCCAATCTAGAAAATAGGTCCATACTTGAGGTTGAAAAATTCATGAAAATGTGAATGAAAATAAGGAGTTTAGAAATGACAGTGAGATGAGCAAAGTGATAACTTGATTTCCAGAGTCCACACATATTCTTCAACTATCTTCTCTCTTCAACTACGGTGAAGATGGAGTTGTCCAACATTTTGGTTTGAGATCCCAGAATCCAACCAAGCTCTTTACCTGCCATGATTTTTGTGCAAACAAGTCAAGCCATTCCACAATTGTGTTGCTTAATGCATTTGTAATAGATCCTATAAATCCAAAATGTTTTGCCATTGGTGGTTTTGGTGAATATGCGCGTGTTTATGAAATTTAGAATTATCATTGGGATGCATCAAGCAATGAAGATCGACCAGTAGATTCGTTCTCACCTCACCCACTGATTGGCAATGACCAGGTTAACGTAACAGGTCTAGATTATTCTATCCAAAGTGAATCACTTGTTTCATATACTGATTAGCTCATTTACTTGTTTAAAAAAGAAACGAGTTTGGGCCCCAACCCAAATTCTACTTCATCTGAGAAGTCAGATGAATTGGAAGCACTCAAGGTTTATGAAGGACTTCGAAATGCCCAGATTGTGAAGGGTGCGAAAGTTTTTGGTGCTAACACTGAGTATGTTGTGAGTGGATCTAATTGTGGACAAATATTTATTTGGAAGAAAAAAGGGGGGCAATGACACACCCGATTGAATAACTAAATATGGCAGCTATATAGAGGCATCCAGTGGATTTGGCACCTTAGCACCGACCCTCAATCCATACAAAAGCATAAATATGTTGTATTAGTTCCATGCAAATAGATGAAAATTACTATATTACTGAAAATTACTGTATTATTGAGCATGAAAATGAAAATTATTGTATTATTGTGCATGAGGAAGAAATAGGTGTGTTTCTTTGCACACCTTTGTTTAGCTTGACGACCTTATCTATGGCCGGTGGTGGGAGTATTATTGCTAATTAGAGATGCTGCTATGGTAAAGGATCAGATAGCCTGCAATGCCCTTGAATACTGCATCGCATAATAACATCTATGTGTATTTCTCCTTTCCTGCGTTGGTCCCATATCGACGATTATTTTATAAAAGGGTGCACAAGTAGGTGATGCCAAAGCCTCCCACCCCCTCTTCTTTGATCGAGAGAACTGGCAATAAGGGTTAAGGATCATTCCCATATTCAAGTCGAATCACTCTATCTACATCAAAAAAACTGTACTTTGTAGTCGCATGCAAAGAATTTCTGAATGTGGAGGGTAAGGATCTCCCACTAGACAAAGAATGCATCTTGACAACATGGTAGAGAATGCATCTCAGGGGCATGAATGGTGGAAAGACGGTGAGGAAATGGAAATGGAAAGGCGGTGAGAAATGATGGTTGTGCATGCAGATGGCCACGACGTATGGTATCGACTGCAACAACAAAAACTGTCAGAGTTGTGCATGCAGATCGCCACAGGGTGATGAATCAATTTTATTTATTTTTAAATCAATTTTATACTCCGACAATTAAGAAAATAATTTTCCATCCACTAGGGGTATTTGGTCCTATCAGTAGTGTGATGGCCAATTAAAAAATGGGAATATGAATTTTTTAAAATTATAAAAAGAATTTTTAATTTAAAAAAAAAGAAGAATAAGTAAAAAATAATTCACAACCTAAGGAAAATTTGTTGAAAAGATACAAAATGTACCAATTAATGTCACAAAATAGACTAGTTAATAGGCCTTTGACCTCTGCGCGAAAGCGATAGTTCCTGCGGGAGGCAGGGACGAATAAGGTGAATTAACCACAACCTCGTAACACAAAAATGTTAAGATAGCAACGAATCAAATGTTAATATTTGGCACTTTGAGCACATGTATGGACAAAAAATGCCTCTTGAAGACTATAACAAGTAGACATAGGAAACCTTATGGGTTTTATGTAGTTTTGTGAAGATGCATAATCTGTATGTTGTAAAAATGTTAGGAAAGCAAATATTATAGCATGTTATGATTTCTCTTTGAAATATTAAATATAAAGTTTTTTTTTTTTTTTTTTTTTTTTTATAAATACATAATTTATTACAATTGTTTTGGTTATATTTACTTAAATTGCCTACCACTATCACACTTATATTTGAAATAAAAAAATAGTGAATCAAATGTAAGGAAAATGACAAATGTTTTGGTTATATTTACTTAAATTGCCTACCACTATCACACTTATATTTGAAATTGTAAATATTAAAGAAAAATTAAATTAAAACTTGTGGTAGATATCATTTGTTAGTGTAAGAATGTCTATTAAAATTAAAAGACATAAATAATTTGTTAGGTTTTTTTCAATTATGTTAAAGACATTTTTATTGTGGAGGCTATAATGTCCTTGATGTAAATTTTAGGTGATGTCATGCTCATCGATATTTGTTGGACGGAAATTAGTGCATAAATGGCCATACAACCTACATCATTGCCCTCTCTTCTTTTGATCAACAACCACTGAGTCAATTTAGGGGAATACTAGGGTTGGGGTTTTGCCTGAAGAAGATAAGGAAGGTAGGGTATGAGAAGGAGCAAGTAGTTCTTGTGAGAGAAGAAGAGTAGGGTGTTATGGCATTTGGAAATCCTCTTACTACTTAGAGTGCTTGATGTGGAAAATATAGAGGGATATTATCGTGTTCACTTGTGTGAGACAAGTGAAGGTCAATCCACTTGCTTTGCAGATTTCACTCGGTAGAAGATTTCCTTAAATCCATCCAAGTGTTTGCTTCTCCTCGCCATAGAGATCTTTAGTTTCAATCAACCATAATGATAATAATTGTGTAATGCATTGCCCCTTCCCCTCTCTCGTGACCTCACCCTTTAAGAGAGATATCTCCTTTTTAATGGCAATGGATTAACAATCTTTGATTCCTCCAAAGGTATAGTCTTAAGAGTTAATAATTACTCACCTCATGCCAAGCACCAACTCTTTCTCATGGATTTTGTAGGTAACATTCTTCTCGAAGTGCATCACAAGGTACTTATACTTAATTTGATCATTCTCAATAACTTTCTCTTTAAACACATTTTATGTTTTTGTTATGTTGTCTATGTTTGGATTTAGTAAAGATTGAGTTTTAACCATACTTAATTTGATTATTCTCGATAACTTGCACTTTAAACACATTTTATATTTTTGTTATGTTGTCTAATTTTATGTTTGGATTTAATAGAGATTAAGTTTTAACCAACAATGTGAAGCATTTATACCCGATTATGGGAAATCAATGTTTATAATTATAAAGTTAGAATCGAAATATGAAGCTTTACAATTATCAAATCGAGGGATCCCTCTCCAAGTGGACCTATTTGTTGGACATTGGGTTCATCACTTCCCGCAAGTTTTGCGACATGGGTTAACCCCCTCTCGTGGATCCTAACTCCGATGATTGTGGCAGAGACTAATGCATGCAGGTTTTGGTCTAATGGTAATCATAGACCAACAAATGGTATTAGAGCAATAGGTCTTGATTTCAAAACTCGCCTGACACGCGTTGGGGGGGAGATTGTTGGACATTGGGTTCAGTGATTCCCATGAGTTTCGTGACATGGGTTAACCTCTTCTCCTGGATCCTAACTCTGGTGATTGTGGTGTAGACTAACGCATATGGGTTTTGGTCTAGAGAAAATTGTATTCCAACATTATTCATTCATGGTGATAAGGGTATTTGAAGAAATAGTTGCTTAAGTTGGTTCTCATCTCATTGATATAATTTAATTTAATCTAAAATTTTACTTATGATTTCCCTGAAAAATAGTGAGGCGCATCACAACCCAATATGGATGAGATGTGTAATATAATGTGACACTATTAAATTAAATTAAAAAATATTTTAGCTCTATAAAAATGAAGGAAAAAAATGTCAACCATAATAATACAATAAAAATAATATGTAAATAGTAGCTTGTTAAGTTGATGAAAATGAATCACTAATATAGTTCCCACCAAGGTTCAAGCCCTGCCAAGTCACACACTAGCGCTTGGTGTTTGTGCTCGTTGTTACAGAGATATTTCTCCTATGGCTTTGGGCGAGAGCCACACCAAAGAAATGAACTTAAAGAGAAATCTGAATCCCAAAATGGTAGTTATACAAAAAATAAATAACTAACTAACTTTTGCTTGGCAAGAGGGAAACAAACTTGGACCCTACATTTGTTGTTGATCTCGTGCTTGAAACTTCGTTCCAACGCTCCACTCCAATCCTTTCTCCAAGTTTCTTCACATACAAAGAAAGATAGTTGCAAAATAGATAGTTATGTTATCTAGGTAGATATTAGTGGCCACCCACCTCTTCCAGTTGGCTCACATATAACTTTACTGGACGACAAGCTTAAAGTGAAATTGACCGGACAAGGCTGGAATTTAACACGACAACGATGGCTTGGGAGAGAGATCCACATGAGAGTTATAACAAATATATTTTATATTAATGTTTTGTTCTCCATAATCTATAAATCATGAGACTCATTCATTGACATAAACATATCTTAGAATAATGGAGTAACATGTTCACTACGATTTTTTTTTTGAGTTTTAAACTATAAAATTAAACCAAGTACTTTATTATTTTGTATTTAATCTCATAAGATATTTTTTATATTAATGTAAACCGATGGTTGTTTAATCAACTGCTCCAGATCGATTCCCAGCATGTTCCTCCCTCATTTATCCTTTTTCTAGCCATAAAATTGACTTATCTGAGGAGAAACATAATCTGCCTTTGTTGGGGCTTCTATAGGTTGATGTACGGGGCACGTTTTGGAATGCTAGGTCAGCAAACAGAAGAATCATTCAAATGGTTGCACACGCTAAGCCCGAGTCCATGCTTCTAATGATGCTTCAACCATGTATGTTGTTAACTTTGTAAATTTGTAATTGGCAAGATATTTCTAGGGTTTAGCTTAACAAAATGTTGTTGATGGTTCAAAGCATCTCACTATTTTTCTCCTTTACCTACTGCATTGCTCGTTGTCACACCTTTCTTCATTTTGATAGTAGGTCAAAATAATGAACCTTGTTTGCAAATGCGGGCTGTGAGGGATGATGCAATATTTGATTTCTATAGGGCCAACCAAAACATTTCCGATCTAGAAAATAGGTCCATACTTGAGGTTGAAAATTTCATGAAAATGTGAATGAAAATAAGGAGTTTAGGAATGACAATGTGATGAGTGAAGTGATCACTTGATTTTCACAGTCCTCGCATATTCTTTATTGTCATCTCTCTTCAACTACGGTGAAGATGGAGTTGTCCAACATTTTGGTTTGAGAACCCAGAATCCAACCAAGCTCTTTACCTGCCATGATTTTTGTGCAAACAAGTCAAGCCATTCCATAATTGTGTTGCTTAATGCATTTGTAATAGATCCTAGAAATCCAAAAAAAAATTCCATTGGTGGTTTTGGCGAATATGCGCGTGTTTATGACCTCCATTAGAAGTGGTACACATACTTGTAACAGTTCCATCTCAACATCAAGTATAATACATGGAGCACCAATCACATCACTAACTGCCTCAGTCGATCTCCAGTTGTCACACTAACCACAGTGCTACACTCCTGTGGACATGAGACCTACATATGGCCCCAAATCTACGAGAGAGATCATGACCTCATAACTACCTACCATATGTTGGGAACAAACACAATTGTCACTAATTTTCATCTATAAGATGGGTTGTTGTGTCATTTAGGCCATCTCTGTGCTCCATCAAGTGAGCAAGATAAGCTAATTTGGGAAGCTCACTATAGTAGGGTGGTAGGACACTTCGACGTAGAAAATAAAGTGGTAGTGTTGCAACAACATTTCTATTGGCCAAAAATTTGATAGGATGTCAGCAAGTATATAAGGTCCTACATAGCCTATGCCATTGCCAAACCGACCATTAAGAAACAAGGCATGTACACCCCTCTTCCTACTCCCAACATGCTCTGGGTATCCATCTTGATGGACTACATGTCAAGCCTTCCTTCAACCAAGAAGGGAAATGACTGTGTTTTCATGGTGGTTGATCGATTTTCCAAGATGGCGATTATGGTCACCTGCAAGAAGAGCATCACAACAGAGGACACTGCCAAGATCTTCTTCGAATGAGTGTGGGTACATTTTGGGATACAATAAACCATCATCTCAGATCAGGACAGTCGGTTCCTCGACACATTCTAGTCGAGCCTCTGGTCATGGTTGGACACCAATATCACCAAATCCACGGCCTTCCACTCCCAAATGGATGGTCAAACCGAAGTCGTCAATAAGATAATCCTACATATCTTGCGCATGTACAATTCCAAGCACCCACACACATGGGATGAGAGTCTTTCCTATGTTCAACACAGTTACAATAGAGCCATACACAACTCAACGGACCACAACCCCTTTTAGGTGGGGTTGGGATTTCAACCATTGGGTCCCATGGATGTTTGTTGGGTGTGGGCCTATTTTGAGAAGGAAGGTTATTTTGGGCGCATGCCTATTTTTGGAGAAAAAATCTATTTTGGGAAAAGACCTAATTTTGGAAGGGAAGGCCTAATTTTGGAGCGCGCACAACAAATGGCAAGAAAGAAACATCCATAAAAAGAAGGAAAAGCAACATGGTGCGTAGGTAGGCAAGCCTAACCATGATAGGGTTAGGGTTTTTGATAAGGATTGTAATGACTATAAGCTTGTAAAATAATATAAATAAGAACCTAGGAGGTCTAGGCTAGAGGTTTTTGGTAATTTGATGACGATTATTATGGTTTTTGAGAGTCTGTTGATTGTAATAGGGTTGTAGAAGAGTCGAATAAGCTATATTTTGAGGGCTAGGTCACAAGATGAGGAGCCTGGTGTGATCTAGTCCACCTCACAGAGGTTCCTTAACCTCATCATGATTGTATGATTGAAGATGTAATGCGCACAACGCCAGATTTTGTAGAAAATTAAATAAAAGAGTAGAGAATCCAAATCTTTGTGGATGTGGCCCTAGGAGGGGACCACGATAAACCTTGTGTTCTGTGTGGTGTTTCTTGAATTTTTACTTTCTGTCAATGATTAGCTTATGAATGAATTATTAACTAGATGTATTAGCATGCATGCATAAGGCTAAAGATGAATGAATCTTAGAAATACTTGAATCAATAACAAGTTTAATGCATGAAGGAAGAAGAACGCAATCCCAGATCCCCACTCATTCCTAGACTGCAAACACCTGGGTATTGCAGTTACCCATAGAGCTATCTCGGGTGAGACTGCGTTGGGCACTCTATGTGCAACATTTCCTTCTAGTTTACTAGGAGGGATGATATTTTGGAGGGTTTTGTTGGAAACTTTTTGAGATTCGGACCTGGGTCAACCCAACAAGAAGTAAGAAGTCATAGATCTAACCAACAATGTTGCACTACCCCTTGCGTTCACACAGGAAGAATCATCCCATGCACAATCGAAGCTGACAAAGCCACCCAATTCATTGAATGAATCCAACACATCCGCCAACAGGTTTAGGATATTTTGTAGAAGTCCAATGCCAATTACAAGAAGCACCATGATCAACACCATGTGCCACACAAGTTTCACGTGGGAGATAAATTTTGGTTGCACTTGTAGAAAGAATTCCCTATAGGACCCCATCGAAATCTTCGCCCACTATGCTATCACCAAGGTTGTGGGTGACAATGCTTTTGAGCTCAACATTCCCCCCTTCCTTGGCTTGCACCTAGTGTTTAATGTGGAACTACTTCGACCATACTTTCCATTCTTATTGGACACCTCAAAGATAGCAGAACAATTGACACTAACATAGCTCAACCCTGACTGCATAGAACATGCATCCAATGATTAGATCGTGGACACAGAGGTCAAGGGAACTCACCAACATAAGCTTCAACTTTATTGAGTTTTCAAAGTGGGGCAACTTCTGCACCAAGGCAAGTGGCTCACCCGGGGCCAAATTCAACATAAATTTCCTCATCTAATGGGGCAACTCAGTGCAATGGAGGCCATTTCTTCCTAAGGAGGGAGGATTGATCCAGGTGGATATCGATGGCCACCCACCTCTTCCAGCTGGCTCACATACAACTTTCATCTTGGCAGTTACAATTTTCATTTTGGCATTTGTTTTTAGTTTTTCGACTCCCAAACTTCTAGGGCCATTTTGAGGCCCTAAACGACATTTTTTTGGACTTTTGAGGGGCCAAGGGATTTTCATGGCCTCTATTTCAGGATAAATTCGTGAGTGTGGACACAAAACAATCTCCCTAGATCCACCTAGATCTAGAACAAAGCAAGACAGAATACTACTCTTTCCCTAGATCTAGACTATTGAATGGACTAAGAGAAATGGATAGTGGACATACCTTATGAACGCTTTCCTTAAATATTTGTTGTTCCTCGCTCCTCTTCGATGCTCTTGTGCCGTCCAATCACAACAGTACAAACCAATAGAAGTACAAGCAAATTAATATATTCAATACCTAGTCTATACATGTGATCAAGGAATCATGTAATA
>SNQJ01S0184288.1:0-18884 GCA_010110895.2 Picea sitchensis | reverse complement strand
TTTCTCAATGCACCTAATTTAAAATTCAATATTGAATGAATATTACGAATGGTAATTTAGTACAAACTAAGCAAATTCCATTTCATTTCTAAATGCACCTAATTTAAAATTCAATATTGAATGGATATTACGAATGGTAATTTAGTACAAATTGTATATTTTATATCCATTTTTCATATTGAGGTTTGTATGTGAATCAAGAATAGCCACAACAACAAAAAAACAAATCCTTAAAACATCCTACATGTTTGGGAGGCCTACTAGAGGGATAAGGATTTGTTTCCCTACTAGAGGGATGGGGATTTGTTTCCTCTTATGATAATTGTTGAGACTATCTTCCTTTTGAAGGATGTTGGCCTCAAGTTTTTTAAGGAGGTTAAATCCATCAAGGGGAACATTGAGTTATTGTGCTAGTTGATCAATTGTTGGGATCATGGAAAACATGCATTCAAGGTTGGTATCAAGTTGTGGTACCAACCCACAAAGGAGGAAAGTATTTCATCATTGACATATCTAGGAGGGGAGGAGATTTCCCCATTTCTCCAATGTGCCACCTAGTGTTGCAGAAGAGATCCAACTAGCATATGTTCATAGTATGTTAGTCAAGATGTTACTAACCCCAATGACTTCCAAGGCACTAGGTTTTCACTTTCGTTCTTTTGTATCTAAGGAGGTTAGGTGTGTGTGCCTTATCATCACCATACTAGCACACCATACCATTGATTGGTATCACATTACTTACCCTATGATGTATTATGTAAATAACGTTTTTCAACAACCCAGTAGAATCCATAATAAAATGACATATCCATAATTTAAGCGTTGAAATAAAACATGTGCAAATAACTCTTCATTATTATCATTATGATTATCTTCATCACTGGGAAGGATAACATTATTGTTCTAAAAACATGTTTTGATCTTAGAACATGTCTTAGTATGAACCACAAATACCCATCCAAGACATTAGGGTAAGAAAACACTTAGTTGTAATGTTTTGGGAAAACATAAGGCTCCTTTTCAACCCCTTCATTATTATGTCCATGGTTATCTTCCTCATTTGGCCTGATAAAAATATTTTTCTCAAAAACATGTTTTGATCTTTGATTGTATCTTAATATGAACCACTAATCTATATCTAAGACATTTGGGTAAAAAAACACTTACTTGTAGTGTTCTGGGAAAACACAAGGCCCCTTATTTTCAACCCACGTCTTTTTTGAGTTAATACACATTATTCCACAATCATGATCTTCCTTCACATTGCTCCAATCAAAGGAATCCTGCCACTTAAACCTAAAAGTGACACATTGGAAAGATGATAAGTCCACTTGAATGATCTCTTGCATATTTTCTAACATAACCTAACTTTCCCTCTATTAGGTTTTGATCACGATGGTTAACGAAACTAGATTTGTCAAAATTGACCTCCACTCCATAGCCAAGTGTGACATATCCATCATTGGCATCCTTAGTGTGATGATGTTCATGACAGACTTTTCAATTACTTCCTAATTAATTTAGTGAGCAACTGAATAGTTGTACATTTAATTATCAATCTGAGGTCATATCCCACTTACAAACTATCATGAACTGTATATGCAAGTGTAGTGTTGTAATTTCTACAGAGTTGTAATACTTTTAATGCCACAAATCAAGATTTTAAGATGCTCAATTAAGTCACCAATATACACTACTTCTTGAATTGTAGGAAAATAAATGTCAATCTTGTAGGAAAAGGAAATCACACTTGCGGAAGGTAAATCACACTTGTGGAAAGTAAATCACACTTGAGAAAATAAATCACACTTGCGAAAAGTAAATCACATTTGCATAAAGTAAATCACAGTTGCGGTAAATAAATCACTCTTGCGAAAAGAAAATCACACTTGCTGAAAGTAAATCACACTTGCGGAAAATAAATCACACTTGCAAAAAGTAAATCAAACTTGCATAAAGTAAATCACACTTGCGGAAAATAAATCACTCTTGTGGAAAGGAAATTACATTGCAAAAAAGTAATTCTAATGGTGATTTTCTCAAGTTTGATGATAATCTTGACTTGTTGTAACAATTATGTGTTTGTACATTCAATGACAATTTGTAAAATCAATAGAATATCAATCCCAAACAGCTGAAGAACAAAGTTGTTCACAAATTTTAAAGAAAGAAGAATAAAGTAAAGTTGCAAGCGGAGTTGCAACAACGTGAGTTGCAGCAACAAAGTTGCAACATGAAAGTTACAACAACAAGCACTGTTGCAACAATGATAGTTGCAACAACGTTTGCGATTATAAACTTACAGAGATTGAATCAACACCAAGTTGCAACTTATGATTGCATAATCCACAACACAAAGAAACTTAATATTAACCACGCCAGAATTGCAATTAACTATTTATAAAATATGAAACTGCAACAATATAAGGAGAAAAAATAACTACGGATTTAAATGAACAACAATGAAATGATAATCCTACTCTTAATGTACAGGAAGTACCTAACTAAGGATGGGGCCCTACCCCCGTAGACAAGGAACTGGACTACAAAATCAAAATTACACGAACACTCAGCACATCATCACACAAACAAGAGGAGAAAAGGAAATTATATTGCCGAAGTCTTAAGTTTTACAATATAGTTGTATGATATCGCTAGAATCTTTCCCCAAGCTCAATGAAAGATGGGGTTTTTATACAATACATTCAATGTCTAAACAAAACAAGGAGATAAATGGACAACCATGAGAATCAAGTTGTTCGTCAATTTACATTGATAATGTCGATTTTAGAAAAGAGTGGGCATATGTTGACTTGGATCAGCTGGGTGACAGTTGGTATATGAACTAATCTCTATTTTGGTTGTCCACTTGTATTCTATCATCTTTCTATGTGAGGAGGAATCTCTAACCAATAACAATAAGTTGACTTATGTGTTCACGGACTTTGTCTTGGAGTTGCAACCACAAGGGCCGCATTCAGAGTTACAATAGTTGTGTCATGCTCGGAGTTGCAGTATTTGTGTCATGCTCGGAGTTGTAACTCCTATAGGGAGTTGCAACCACTATAATTTCTCCTATATAGCATTGTTAGTGCGAGAAGGTAAAACATTTCTTTAAGAATATGTAAGAATAGCATAAAAATGGCATATGGGAGAAGATTCATACCTATGTGAAAAAGTAAGACAAACTGGATGAGAAAGATATCAAAAGAAAGTGAACAGTGGAAAAATGGTAAGGAAAAAGGTGTTGAACGGGTGCTGAAAATATGTCAATTTAGGCACCCATAAGTCCATATGCTCGTATAGATGGGAACAAATGCATCTGTAAAAATGTGACTAAAGTATGGTGTTAAATGTATAATATCTTGAGCAACAATGTAACACCCCAAGACCAAGCCCCAGTTGTAAATTTGAATATGTTTTGTAGGCTGGTGAGCCATTTTCTTATAAGCCAGAAGGCTTATGTGATGATTAGGTCAGAGAGCCTAGATGCTAAAGGCCAGTGGGCCTATTTTTGTATATGTAAACACTCATATCATTAATATAATACATCGTTGCATGTAGACCGACCATGATAAAATAGTATGGGGGACTAAACACCACTAGGAAGGGAAAGGAGCAAGGCTAAGAGCCTAGAAAAGGGGCTAAGCTAGAGGGTTTGTCTCTAAAGGAATATTATATTATTATTCCTAAAGTCTAAGGCAAGGATAAAACTCATATTTTCCTAAGTCCTTATGGAAGGAGAAATGAAATACAAGTGGAGAGAAATGAGCTCCTAGAAGGCCATGTGTCATCGAGGACGCATGAAAATTGAATGTGGGGAAATTAGTCCATTTCAGACACACTCGACCATTCTCCCTAGGTCACCCTCGCATTTCAAGATTTGAGGAGTCTGCCATTGTTTCACCTCGTGATGACCAGTGACTCCATCATTCAACCTCGGCATCATTTATGCACCCTTGGAGCCTGCACGCAGTTACCTCATACATTTCCTATTATGCACAGTGTACCCATACTTTATCTGAACCCGTACTGTGCATTATCTGAAGGTTGTCACCATTGCCATTACTTGTTCCTTACCTAAGCTTTGTTGTTGACCATCACCCGTACCTTTCCAATATGTGCAGCTCCATGTCCATTGCCTGAGTGTGGTTTTTTCCACCACCTGTTCCATCATTTGTTTTATGTTGCTACATTCACCTGAGTCGGTACCTAGTTGACTAGAGTGTTGGATTGAAGAAGTGGGTTTTCAGGCTTATGGGATTGAAGAAGTGGGTTTTCAGGCTTATGGGATTGAAGAGGTAGGTTGTCAAGATTGTGAGCGACTCTCTCCAGGTGATAGAATTGTTGGGGAATTGAATTCCTAAAGGAGCCCAACTGCAGTTACAGTGCTATGAGAATTCTTGTCCAACATGTTGTTGAATCCCTGGAAGGGAAGTGGGGCAGTTGAAGGACTGTTGAGTAGAGAAGGGGCACACTTCCTGGGGTGGGACATGGATGTGGGGAATGAGAGGCTATAGGTTGGTAGTTTGAGTTGTCTCCTGGGGACGAAATCCTTCATGTTGACTATGTAACCTCAGCCTAGCTAGGAATCCCTTTACCCGGGTGGAGTTTAGTCACAACTCGGGGGTGACCCACTACTGAGAGCTTTGAGCAGTGTGGTCTAAGGTTGGGAGGTTCGTGAAATGTCTGCACACAGTTGGTGGTATTCTATAAAAAGATAAGTATCAATTATGTGTCCAATTGCATGTTGTGTATTTGTACATGTCTTTATAATTAAGAGTATTGCATGTGTATGTTGTATGTATAGGCTTCTGTTATTCCACATGAATCTATGCATTATCAAAATGTATCTGTCTGTTTTAAATTTGTGTAAATATATATAGTAGAAATAAAGAATTTTTATGTGGCATAGACCAACAACAATAAGTTGTGGATGCTACAATTTGGGTTCAAAGCCTAGTAAAAGGGTGTTATGGAGTAGCATGGCCCGACCTAGAAGGCTGGGGATGTTACAAATAAAAACAAAATACATGTTATAATTTGAATGTACATTGTAAAATTTACAATTGATATAAAGAGATTATTATAAAGTCATTGAAGCAAACCTAATTGTTCACTTCATGAAATCATCATGAAAATACAACATAGATAAATATTATAAATCCATATTAAATAGTATTTATTATTATTATTATTTATTATTAAATCCATATTAAAATAGCATTCATGTGGTTCATGTCATTGGTTATCAGTTCTCTCTATGTCCATGGAACCCCCCCCCCCGAAATCCGAGAGAGAACATAGGGAGGACGAGTATTTTTAGAATATTGGGGGCTCAAAAACAAGAGCATCTTATAGACCCATCTAAGGGCACAACATGTCACTCACAGGGAATTGAACCTCGGTGGGGAGGGTAACAATCATTCCTCCCAACCACCCAAGCTACATCCAATGGACCTATATATGTGTGCGTGTCGATGATTGTTTTTTTGTAAGTGAGCACATTATATTACTTTTTGAAAAACAACAAAGATGTACAAGCAATGTTTGTGGGCTTGGGTTGCCATATGAGGAAACCAAGCCAAGCCAAGACAAAGATAATATATATATATATATATATATCTTCCTTAGGAAGGCCATTATACTATAATTGATCTAGAAAAAATTTCTAAAAGACCATTTAACTTGGAGATCAAAACTTAACTAGAGATTGAGACTAAAAATTTGAGACCGCAAAAATAACAATTTGACTTGCCATGATCAACTACAATGCTGAGTGAAAACATGGTCACTATATGGTAGAGGAATACGATCATTGAGAAAGAGAACATGTTGTGTTGTCTGGTTTGGTACATGTCTAAGTGGCATCTGACTTGCGTGGAGACCTAACAACATGGTTATTTTGTTGTCCAGTTGTTCAATTTTAAATTTTAGAACTTCTACCTCACCTATGATATCAAAGAGGAGTTTCATTTGGTCCTCCTTCAGGCCAAAATCCCCAGACTCTTTATCTGGGCAGCTTCCCTCCTCCATTGGTTTCACAGGTGGAGAGGGAGGGTCCCCCCTCTTGGAAATTATTAATTCTATAGGTCCTTAAAATTTGACCAGGTTCTTCAACGAGGGGAATGAAACCAACCAATCATCCTCGAACCACTCTACACGACAACCCATTCCAATACTTCATCCACGGGCTGCAAATTGTCATTTGGGACCTCAATTTTTTGTAATGGAACACCTTCCATTTTTTCTCTGTTCCTGACCAGATGCATCTCGTGTTCCTAGTGCACATTCATCCTACAATGAGAACCACGCCCTCTATGAGCTCGAACCATCTCCTGGATTCGTGGAATCGAATCATAAAGGAAGAAAATAACGCAGTGTAGGATATTCAAAGGACATATACTCAACCTCCAACAACTTCTACTAGGAATAAACTTCCAGACCATATTCACTGAATGAATAGAATTTTCATCCTTCGAGGGCATCATATCCGACCAGGTTGTCCGTAGATGTGGATAAATTTCCATAAGTGTTGTAATTCTTTGAGAATAATTGTCCTTTACATCAACAATATTGCTTACCATCGCTCCTACCGTCATTGCTTGTACCATGCATTGAATTGAAGTGATGAATAAATGGAGATATAGATCAAATTACCCCTCCACATGCTCACCTTGGGGCTCAATCTGAAATTTGGCAGGGCACATTGTATCCACGTGCTTGTTCATAACCACCATCATAGAACCTTATCTGAGATGTGACTAGATGATTATTGAATACAATGAATGTGTACATATAAATACACGTAGGGGGTGATAAGTCATGTCCTTTGGAAAATACATAACTTATCATTATTACAATATAATAAATATATAATATTATGTTATGACCCAACGCGGAAATATATGGGGTTAACATAACATATTAACTGATGACTATGAGAAACATTTATAGTTTATTACATAGTGGTAATATACCTAGGTATATTGCAAGTCCTCCCTCCTTAAAAAT
This sequence comes from Picea sitchensis, assembly GCA_010110895.2. Lineage (NCBI taxonomy): Eukaryota > Viridiplantae > Streptophyta > Pinopsida > Pinales > Pinaceae > Picea > Picea sitchensis. The sequence goes on along the minus strand of SNQJ01S0184288.1, from coordinate 11,870 downwards.
ACTTTGTCATCAAAGAAAAACTAGAGAACACTTCTTCTAATAGAATGAACTATCTTCTTGTAACGTCACCTATTTGAATAAGGTTGAGGATATGAGGCGATATGAATTTCAAAGCTTTGAACAATATTATCACATCGGAAAAGGATCAATCCATCCTAAATGGGTTCTTTATAAGAGTCTTCGATGACAAGAGTCTTGATTCAATCTTGTTTGTTGTTGATTTTGAGTTGTATTGATTTTGGGATGCTCTGATATGTAATAGAAACATTGATATTGGTATGTGGTTCTTTTGTGATAGTTTTTATGTAATCTCGGTGTCGATATGGTACCCTGATAGGTTGATCCTTCTAATCTTTTGGTTTAATGTTTTCATGATACTTTAGTTTTCAAATTGATATTAGATATTTTTATATTTGTTGGTGCTTCAATAGCTTCATTAGTGGTGATTGATGGAATGTCAACCATCACCAAATATGTAGGTTTTTTAACTTGTCATTGGCCCTATTTCTTGAACTCAATATGTAGATGCTCTTTCACTAATAAAATTTCATTAATATTGATACTATAGTTTTTAGTTTCAATCAATTCTATTAGGGTCTTTTGATCTACCATTTCAAATTCTAAATTTTCTTGATCCAATAAAATCAGTTAGGGGTTCTTTATCTATGGCCTCAACTTCTAAAAATTTCCTTGATTCACTTGCATCCATGGGTGTCTACTTGTCTATTCTCATAATTGATATATCCTTATGTTCTAATTTTTTTACTTCCATAAGCAAGGTCTAACTATGATTATTCAAATGATTAGTTTCCTTATCTTTATCTAACATGATCTTCTCAAAACATTTCTTGGATTCCTTCTTCTCTTGTGATTGTTGATCACATTGAACCAATTCAACATCTTGTCAAATTAATGCTTGATATTTTATTTGTAAGTTACAATTCTTTTTCTCTAAAGCTCATAGAAGTTTATGTGGTCTTTGGACTTGTCAACCTACTCTTCTAATTTACATTGTAATACATGTACTTCATGTTGAAAGACTTCTTTATCATTTTCAACTTTTTAAATTTTCATCACTTGGGTTTCATTTTCCTCCTTATGATTTGTGACTTCTTGAGTTAAATTATCAACTTTATTTGCAAGCAATTTTTTTCCCTAAATTATTTACTCCAATGCCATTCTTCTTCAAAACTTCTAAATTAAAGTGAACTTGATGTTTCACTTCATTGGAAAAACACTCATCCTTAGCACCCATGTCAGGGACATGGAGACTAGGAGAATCTTATTCAATTCTTAAAAATCTTAAATTACTCTCTATTGATGCATACGATGACGAATATCCCCTAAAAAGAAATTGAGTGTTAGAAAAGTTCCTTCTATTTTATAATAATCTTTAAGACATGCCCTCTCAAACTCCCTCAATCACCATCTTGTGATTTCAAGCATTGCAATAAATTCCCCAATTTAATTATAATTGCCATGGATCCCATATTTATAAACTAAGTCCATTTTATCTATACAACATTGAACATCTTCCATTTTATCTATACAGCATTGAACATCTTCCACTGTTATGCCCATTTTCATATAGTTCATAAGTATATAGTGACTTTTTTAATCTTTTAACTCTTTCATAACTTTATATATAACACACTCATACTCTTTAATATATATATATATATATATATATATATATATGAAAAACACTCATACTCATATATGTGTGTGTGAGGCACCGATGTTTTCTTTACAGTGTGAAATTGGTTGCTGCAAGGCGATGACACCCTGTACAACATTTGGCGTGCAATGCTTTCTTCCAATGCATAACAGATGTATGTCACGATAGTAGTGACAGAGTGTTGGTGGTCGGAGTAATTTTAAACTTGACTACTCAAAGACCGTCAAACAATAACAAAAATGACGGTCCTCTCTTATAAATATAGTTTCTTGTAGTTTTGTTGAACGTTGGGCGAGTGATTAATCAACTCCCTGGTGCAATCTTCAATGAGAAGTTCAACAAAATTCAACAAATAGTCATGGTGTTTCTTTAACCTTGGAATGACCAATTGTAATAATCAATATTTCTCTATATTATGTATTGGGTAAGTTCAACTTAAAGATGAATTATCATGACGCATTAGTGGCAATTAAAACATGAGAAACAACAATTTGTTAACTTGTAGGAATGGTTCAAGGTATTTTCACCATCTCTTATTTTGGGGGATGATTTGAGGTAATTATATTTTGGGATTACTCACCATTTTTCTTTACACGAAATTCAATGCACAAAGATTTCATTGAAGTTTATCACATACCCATGATACCCTTGCTCTTCACATAATGATATAAAACATAGCAACAAAGGTGACCCCCCCAAAAGCAAATATCTGTAATTATAATTTGGAATTACTCACTGTTTTTCTTTACACAAAACTCACTATGCAAATATTCCAGTAAAAAATGGGCTTATCACATACCCATGATACCCTTGCTCTTCAGAGAATGATATAAAACATAGCAACAAAGGCGCCCCCTAAAGCCAATATCCTCACTCTGATACTAAATGAAGAGTTTGATAAAACTCTATGAGAAAAAAAATACTAACAAAATCTAAACCATAAGAAAAACAATGGCGCATTTACATAGTATACACAACATCTACCTTAAGAATCCTTAACCATGAAAACTAAGAGTTGCACCTCTTATCATCTTATTGTATTAAATTCCACCCTCAATACAATATCTGAGGTATTTTTCACCATCTAAAACCCTAATCTATTAACCTGGATTAGATTCTGACACTAATTTCTTAACCAAGATTAGTTAACAATGGGCCAAAAAACCATTGGCAAAAAAAGTACCAAACAAATAAAAAATAGACCCAAAATTTTCTTTCAGTGGCTCTTACCTTGAATCCCTGATGGAGGACTCATTACCCCCCCACACCCTACCAAAAATGGGGCTAATCACATTCCTTGATCCAAATTGGATCCTTGCCAAACTTATTGTAGATTTTGTAATAAGCATGTAATTGTATTTTTGGCAAAGTTAAGAAAATGTCCAAAATTTACTTGGAAGTTGAAATGAACCATTGTGATGGTTGCTTTTCCAAGATAGCCCATTAAAAATGAAGGGTGTGGTGAAGAAGGAAATCAAAGGGGAGATGCAAAGATAACTTTGGAAGCTTGAAGGGAAGTAGAAGATTGCAAACTTTTTGAATATCGGAAGATGAAGGAGTTAAAGGAGCTTGTCCACGATGAGAAAAGGTGTCTCTGAGCCATGGCCATCTGTAATGTTTTTCATAGTGAGTAATAATGCATGAGATTTATGAGCATGCACATCTCACCCTTTGTAATGAATTTCCAGAGAATAATAAATCCCCACTAGATCTAGTATTATGGTTGAGTTTCTAGGGTCAAATCTCCATGTCTCTATGATCCAATGTTGTGTGAACGAGTGTCACAATGTTAATGTTTTAGTTTGGAAAATTATTTCCATTTCACATTGCAGTCGAATTGAACTGATGGCATTATTTATTATGCACCCTCCATTCACCTATAGTTCACTTGAATTCTCTATTGGACTGTGATCTTGGCACTATAATTCATTTGTTGGCTTTAATTGATCATTTATTGGACCGCTACTATATTTTCTATTTTATTTGGTCGCTAGTATGAAACGTTGCCTAGCGCCACATAATTCTATTTTAATTAAATTGCCATCTAAACCTCATCCTACAAGCATTGTTGTTATGATTACTTAATAGCTTTTGGTATTCATTTTTTCTATTTGAATGTTGTGTAAAATCCATCACCATAATTTGTGATCATTGACTAGCCCCTCAACATTTTACATTGGACATAGGCACACATATATAAATGTATATGTTTTTTGAGGAATGACAATGTTCTATTTAAGTCTCACAGATACTAGCATGCACATAGTAAAACCTTGCAGCTCCCTTTGACTCCTCTAAGGCTAGCTTTGTGAATAAACAAAGTTTTCATTATGGGTGATGCGCTATGCATGAAGAAGCTTGAAATCTAAATTGCATAGAAATTGAATTCTAATTTTCCTTAGAGGATATATGTTGACGAAACAAATAGACCATAGGCCTACCATTTATGAATCATAAGGTATAATAGCATGTTCATAAAATACATTGAATCAATTTCCATGGGAAAATCCTTGAAAAGGGAGAAGTTGGAAGAGTTGAGATTCTTCAACATGCATATCCAAGAGCAATGTTAGTATTGGAGGTAGAAATTGAATGAGATGGAAAAATAACTTACCAAATGTCGGGACTCCTTCACCACCATGAGGGAAGAATTAGATAGGAGAAGATTATAGCTCTTGCAATTGGAGGAGAAATTCACTTAGGTGGATAATTGGCTACAGAAGAGGTTCATCGAAGTGACTACCCAACTATACTAGGATTTGGAAATGAATGAAGAAGCCTTGAAGAAAGTACAAGCAACTATCCAAGAGACCAAGCAATCCCCTTCCATTTCCATTGTGGAAGCTAGCACCATGACATAATCAAGTATGGTAAACTTACCTTCCAAGACCCTTCCTCGAGAGACCTTCGATGACTTTGAAAAGCACACTAGAGGCATCGATTCCAAGATCATGAGGAAAATGACCTATGATGGGAAAGGGCTAGGCAAGGAAGGAAAAGGGATTTTGATCCCCATTGTAGCTCAACAAAGGCCCAAGCATAAAGGCCTAGGATTTAGTGGGAAAATATCCAACACAAGTTCAGCTCAAACCACCTTCGTCAAGGAAATATGAAATGGAAAATAAGTTATTCCAATGGAGGAAAAGGAAACTAGAAAAGGAGTATTGTGTAGTGAACCACTCAAATCTACCTGTAGAGGCTTGGAAGAGGGAACTAAAGAGATGATTCTACCATCAACATCCACTCCAACTCTTGGGGGACCAAGCAACCACGATGGAAAGCATCATCACAAACCAAGAAGGTATGGCATAGTATCTTTGGTTTATTTCTATTGCAATAAAACGGGTGATATGACTAACAAATGTTGACACTCTAGAAATCCAAGTAGCCTATGAAGAAATATTGTGATTACTATAGACTGACTATCCCTTGGGAGGAAAAATGTTGTAGGCTTCACCTGGAACTCCATTCCAAGAACCAAATAGCCAAGAAGAAAACTTTGAGAGTCAAGGTCCATGGGAAAGAGGAGTTTCTTGCACTTGTATCCCAAGGAGCAATCATTTTCCAACTACATATTGTAGCAGTGAATGTCATCTCTAAACATGAGATGGACAACAAGTTCATTCCAAAGGTATTCCCTATTCGACTCTTATCTTTCATCCTATAATGGAGGCACCTTTTCTTGGAGATTTGTCATAGATTGCTTGATGGTAGCAGAGGAGGTATGCACGCAAATGCAGAGAAAATGAATCTTATCAAAAAGACTTGGGGCTTTTGAGGACCAAAATATTTCAAATGGGGAGGTGTGATGTGAATTGGATCCTCTCCAAACCTCCTATAAATTTTGTCATAATCATGTAATTGTTTTTTGGCAAAGTTGAGAAAATGTCCCAAATTTACTTGGAAGTTGAAACAAATCATTGTTGTGGTTGGAATTCTAGGGTATCCCATTAAAAATGAAGGATTTGGTGAAGAAGGGCATTGATGGGGAGATGCAAAGAGAATTTGAGAAGCTTGAAGGGTAGTAGTAGAGAGGAGAGCTTGGCGAGTGCAACCTTCTTGAATATCAAAGGATGAAGGAGTCAAGGAGCCTATCCATGATGAAAAAAGGTGTATCTAAGCCATGGTCATCTGAAATTGTTTTTCTAGTGAATAGCAATGCATGATATTTATGAGCATTCATAGCTCACCCTTTGTAATGAATTTCCAGAGCATAACAAGTCCCCACTATATATTGTTTTCCTAGTTGGGTTTCCAGGGTCAAATCTTTGTGTCTCTATAATTCAATGTTGTGTGAATGAGTGTCACTTTATTAATGTTTAACTTTGGGAAATTTCTTGTCATTTCAAATTACAATCTGATTAAAGTGTTGGCATTATTTAATGTGCACCCTCCCTTCACCTACAATTTGCTTGAATTCTCCATTAGACTATGATATTGACACTATAATTCATTTGTTGGCTTCAATTGATTGTTTATTGGATTCCTTCTCCGTTGTCCATTTTCTTTGGTCATTAGTATGAAATTTTGCATAGCACTGCCTAATTCTCTTTTAATTAAATTGTTGTATAAACCTCATACTACAACCATTATTGGTATAATTAATCAATAACGTTTGGCATTCATTTTATCTATCTGAATGTTGTGTAAACTCCGTCACCATAGCCTATGAGTGTTGACTGCCCCTTCATAATTCTACATTGGACACAAGAAAATATATAAATCTATATGTTTGTTGAGGAATGGGTGATGTTCTATTTAATCCTCACAAGTACTAACTCCATAGTAAAACCCTACATCATCCTTCGACTCCTTTAAGCCCACATTTTTTAATAAACAAAATTTTCATATTGGGTGATTAATTGTGCATGAAGAAGCTCGAACTCTAAATTTCACAGACATTGAATTCTGTTTTTTTGTAGAGGATCCATGTTGAAAAAATGGATAGGCCATAGGCCTACTATTTATGGATCATCGCGAGGCCCCCTTTATACTGGGATGAGACTAAGTCTACTTACAAAGAGTAGAACACATGTACAACATGTCAATGGAAGTAAAACTCCCTAATAGGTCTTTCTCTATATGCATCTAATTCCTAGAATTCAACAATTATATCATTGTAAGTCACCAATATTTCTGATGTGATGGCATCGAGAAAATAAGAGTAAAGGGAGAGGCATTTGGAAAGAACCTAGTGACTGCATGATAATGAAATACAATGAGAATGAGTGGCTAGAAAATTCAAAAAGGAGTTTTAAAGTATTAGGTTAGGTTTAGCATTAGATGGATTGAACCCTTTATCTCAACTATCAACAAATTATTATGTATGCCTAGTTGTGTTGATTCATTATAATACTATTCCATTTTTTCTTATTTTAAATTGGCATCTTATATTATCATTCATTGTCACTAGGACACACCAAGTTAGGAAAACTAATGGGTATCAACAATATCTCATACAAGAGTTGAAAATATTGTGGAATGGAAAATATATATATGGTTTGGAATGGATCAGTATATAATTTGTCATCTATTTTGGTACTTTTTGGGTGGAAAAATTGGAGAGATTGGCTTGTAGGTACCTTTTAGGGGTTTTTCCCTTTTTGGTGATTTGAGGTCCAAAACCTTTTGGATCCTATTTCATTCCTTAAATGGTCATTTTTTGGGTCAAAACTTTGTGAACAAATTTTCCATCCTCTCAAAGATGTTCTACACATAGAGATATTTCCTCAGTGCAAAAATCACCTCAATTAGAGTTCGTATGTGGAAGTTATGTCTCCCAAAAGTTTACCTATATTATTGACCACCATGATACAAAGTGGATGTCATGGAAACTCACATTACTCACACATGTGGAGATAGTCACATGTGGAATTTTAAGAATATTCTAGAGACAAAAAACCCTAATAGTAATTTGGGGGTTGAGACATGCAAAACCCTAAACTTAACCCTAGAAGGTTATCACGCCATGTTAAATAATAGACCATTATGATAGGAAGGGGTTCCATTCTTATTGTATTGTTATTGCTCCATATTTGAGCAGATCATCTAAGAGTGGGATATCAAAGCATAACATAGGAAGAAGAAGATCTTATAACCACCATTCATGTCTCAGTGTCCATGGAAACTCCATAATGAATGTGCCTTTCTTTGTATTTGCATTTCATAACCAAGAAGAAAAGAGTAAAACATAGGCCTCACCTTCTAGCCAGGTTTTACCATATTGGGTTTCCCCAAGGTACATCTTGTGTTCATTGTGTAGATTGATGTGTTTATTTAAGCTCAATTCTAAGTTTGTAGAAGTATATATATATTTTTATTTTTCTCATTTAACTATTTATAGCTTTACTTTTAAATATAGAGAGGATAAAAAAGAATTAAAAGATAACATTGCATGTCATTTTGTAATTCTAAAAAAAAAAGGAAACATAGGGAAGCATATCTCTAATATATCGCAATGTAATTCTCAACATCAAAGTTAATGAAACAAATTGTTAAAGAACATTATAGTCCACCATTGTCAAATATATATATGGTCAACCATAGTAGTCAACTATGGTCAATATGGTCAACCATGCTTAGTATGATTAGTATATTAGAAGGTTAGTTTGAAGTGTGAGGTTAGTCACCTAAGGTTAGGGGAGATTGTGTGTTATGGGATTATGGTTTAATGGTTTAATGTGGTAATATGGTCAACCATGATCACTATAGTCAAGATAGTATACCATTAATAATATGATTAATAAAGCTAAACCATGGTTAATATATAAGTTGATCATGATCATTATGATCAACTAATAACCATAAATATTACATAATAATAATAATAATAATATGAATTATTAAATATGATTAATATGGTTAAATATCATTTATTTTTTATTATATCTTTTGTAGTCATTCATGTATCATAATGCAAAAAAATACCTCCCCACTATTATAAACAATATATAATATTATGAATTGTTAAATATGATTAATATAGTTAAATATCATTTATTTTTTATTATATCTTTTGTAGTAATTCATGTATCATGATGCAAAAAAATGTACCTCCCCACTATTGGGTACTTACACATGATCCCAACAACAAATGGCCTATTTCCATAACCATTTCAACCAATGAGGGGAAAACATATCACTAGGGGAGTTGAACCTTGGTGGGGTAATAGAAATATTCTCGCTTTAGCAACAAAAACAAAACCTTATTGAACTTTATATCTATTGTACTTTTTGGTGTTATTTTTTTTTATATCTATTGTACTTTTTGGTGTTATTTTTTTATTATTATTATTAGTATAGTTAATAATATTTTTTATCATCTATATTTGGAATTTAATCGGGACTCTATAACATCTGAATTTGAGACGAATCATTGTGGAAGATACCATTTCGATGGGATGTTGAGGTAATGAGATCTAGTAGGTGTTTTTTAAGTATATCTTCAAAAATATTGTGGTATTTGTCGACACATTTAGTGGTTAATTTTTGTCCTTAAAGGTTTTATTTTTCTTATTATGCCACATTTCCCTCCGTATCGCCAAGTCAAGGTTAAAAGGGAATGTAATTTTTTTTAGTGAAAATCTTATCTTAGTGACACTCATGACAATGTAGCAATTTCTATGTACTCTCATTGAGTTATGTTAAATTTCCCCATAGAGTTAGGGATGGGGTTCTTAATATTATAATTAAATATACGATGAATCAGCAGAGGATTATCACAAACACTTTATTTATATATAGAGAGATTGATTCTTTATTATGGATAAATATATGATGAATCAACCTAGGGTTATCACAAACCCTTGACACATATATGTGTGTGTGGGTGTCTTAACGCCATTTTTATCATCAAACATTAAGTATGATAGTGTAATCATTTTAAGTCAAATTAGTGTACTATGTTGGCTTATGGGTTACAATGAATATTATTAGGTTAAAATTGTACACATGCATATCATGTGTTCTTGAGTTTATCTCTATAAATATATTATTTTTTTATAAAAATGATTCTTATAAAATATATTAATAAAATGATATATATTTTATATAGTAAAAAGAGATGTGAAAGAAACAATTATGAGAAAATCCTACCAACTAGTAGCTACCCAGAGGAATTTTTAAAAATATAAAGTCTAATCCTTAGACTTTTTTACAAATCTAGATTATAAAAAAATATTCATATGGCTAGAGGCTAAAGAACAAATAGAAAAAACCAAATTTGATTCCCAATAGCCATAATAAAGATAAACATTGAGACTAATTGTAACAATAGATCCGATATATGGAGAAGGGTCACAATTATCTGGGTTTCAGCCCCACCCATCTATTGGTGACTTGTCGATAGGAGCAATGTCCTATATAGCATGATTATGTTTCTCAAGGCACTTCGCCATCAACATAGACATGTCCAACCAAGGGAACTTATCAGTCTCAATTTGAGGACTGGGTACGATTGTGATGTTGATTAAGGGATTTTTCCCTTGTGATCTCGGGTCTGGATCTCAACAGAGAAAGACTAAGTGGAAGAGACAACAATCTCCCCTCAATGAAAAACACACAAAAGCTAAAGAAAATAACTACTTAAACTAGGAGGAAGTAGGGATAGAGAGGAGAAAAGAAAGTGCGCCTTGTTCTCCTGTCTGATGTCGATCTCCACTCCAATTCGTTGAAGAGCTCTTGATCTTCTACTGGAACCAGCCTGTAAGATAGATACAAAACAAGGGTTGCAACGAAAGTAGTTATACAATCAAAATCATGTGCATATTATATGTCATATTCAAATTAAGCATAAATATAAACATACATTGAAGACAAAATCTGAGGGAAAACAAGCTCTTTTATTATCAGCAAGTGGAAAAGGTAAGTTACAACCTTGTCTAGTATTTAGGCACCGTCTTGAAGCCAACTGTCTGGATTCCTCTAGGAATCCTCAAGCATCAACTCAACCGATGTAATATTCCTTCAATGACTCAGATAGTGATAAGGAGACACCCTATAGGCACATAAAATGAGAAAGAAGCATTGGAAAATGATTTTCCAAACTAGAGCGAATGTTGCTTAGAGAATTATAGGGAAGGGAGGTTTGCTAGATGTTGGCAGCACAACTTTGCATAAAGGGACTTGACCTCTACTTATCCCTCCATTATTGTTTCATATCTTCCCAAAGAGGTTTGGGGAGTTGGATTCCATTGTGTATGGGAAAGGGTCGTTGGGAAACGAACCTAACCGAAAAAATCGCTTGAAAACACAAAATTATTTATTTTTCACAAATTTTGAGGGTATCTGTGGGTTGCAGTGTGGAAACTTGTGGAAGTACGCATGTTGCACTAGACAAACCCGCGGATATGCTCTTAGGGCATGTTTTTTAAATGATTTTTTAGAGGTATTTTTTGGGAAAAGTATAACAAGCATTGGGAAAGGGTTGGGCCATGGCACAAATGCACAGGTGCAACATTTTGTGCTATAACAGATGCCACGACTATAGCTCCGGTTCTCATTGCACTCATGAATTAAACAACCTACTATTTGGCATATATTTCCACAAGATCTATGTGAGTGAGCCAAACCATGGTAGATTGAACCTCTAGGAGAACCCAACTTATTTTGAGTGGAGCCACCCCCAATCCTCCATAAATTGTCTAAGATGCACTAGCTCAAGGTTCACCTTCACATATTTCACCCGGATTTGTAAAGTGAAGGTTACAATAGATTATAGCTCCATCATAGTAGGTGAACTTATTAAAATAAACATTTATTTCATCATATGATAAATAAATGATCTATTCTAATAGGCTTCCATGTTGCATGAAACCCCACTACCTATGGGATCTTATCACCAAGGAGAGAAGATTTCTAAGTTATGAAGACATGGAGGAGATAACAATAGATCTTTGAGTCCCATTCCAATTTCCCATATTGACTTAGCATAAGAGAAAAACCATAAAATATTATTTGATTGTTTTGATTTTATGACATAAAGGGAATTTGGGATGAGAAACACCAAGATACTTCAAGTGTTTTCCAAGAACAATATCCCTATGAATCATGGAACATGGAAACATGGATGTTTTCAGCTCAATAAAATGTTTACATGCTTCTTGGGCCCATGCAACCAAGTATAATATTTAGAGGCTACCCCCTCCCAAACTTTATTCAACTTAGTATTAAGTAATATCTTGCAATTAAGCCA
>SNQJ01S0184287.1:0-18967 GCA_010110895.2 Picea sitchensis | reverse complement strand
CGTCAAGTTCGTTAAAAAATCAAACAAACCTACCTCCATTCAAATCGAGTTTCAATTCAGATCGAATACTTGAACCTTCTTTTCCTCTGCATAGTGAAAATGTTCCCATTAATAACCATATGCCTAAATGAAGAAAGAATAAGAGTTGCAAGAGGAAACGACGCTTGGGGGGGCATGTCTTCAGCCTCTGGACATCATGCTGGAGCAAAGCCGCTAACTTCTATCACGCAATTTAGGGGCAAAATACCTCTAGAGAGACTCGCTACTAGGAGTGATCCTCGCTTGGGGGTTGTTCCCATCGTAACGTAGTAGTTTTTCTGGAACGAGCTTAGTCTTTGTTCTTTCTCGTGCTCATAAAAACAAGAGAATAGGTTACCGAGCTCAGTTTTTGTTTTTTCTCGTGCTCGTTAATACACGAGAATAGGTTATCAAGTATACTTTTATCTATTTTTCGGACTCATAAAATCTATACGAAAAAATGAACTCTTTGGAGTCTCCTTTAAGCGCTTTTCAGACTCCTTAAACATGAAAAGATTGTCAAGTGAGCTTGCTTCCTTTCACACTCGTTAAAATCTATGAAATGACATCTTTCAAGTGGTAGTTTATCTCTTTTTCGACCTGGCAAGACTAATTACGAAAAGTGAATACTTTAGTCAAGCATGATTAGAAGAGTTCTCACTTGTATTGTTTTACACTTTTTCAAGCTTGGGAGACTAAATTTATGAAAAAATCATCCATGGAGTCATCTTTAAGTTCTTTTCAGACTCTCTAAATGTGAAAAACCACTGAGTTTACCTTCTTTGAGCTCGTAAAACTATGCATTGAAGGATCTATGTGAGTCTAATCTCTAGGACCCATACATGACCGAACCCCTCCTTCTTCAAGTTCGTTAAAAATATGACGAGGGACTCATCCGAAGGATGAGCTTTACTAAGCATATGTTGTCCTCCTTGAGCTTGTTCAAAAATAAAGAGGTACTCATCTATCTGGATAGGGAGAAAACTGAAGGAAGTGGGTCAAGTTTTTTTGAATCCTTTATGGAAACTATTGTCGCCTTTGAACGTGGCACTTGTTTGCGTCTCGTCTTACAATTGGGTAATCTACTTGTCTCTGAGTCATACCAATTCCATGTGTCACCATACTTTTTTCATCTAGTCGAAGAGTGCTCTTATTTGACATCACATTATATTCTTGGTACTCGTCCAGTCAAGGTTGCCAAGTTAGTTGTTGTGCCTCATAATGTTCAAGTGAAGTTTCACTTCAAACCATTCATCTGTAGTATTACCAGTTTCCATTCTCCGTGTCAGTCTATACTCATTTGATTCACCATATTACATCACTTCCCTGTGTCAATTTTGTGTCGATGATGGGGGATACATCAAGACCCTCCTTCAATGAGTCTTTTCCTATCGACTTCAACACATCATTCGAGAACTAGACTTAGAAACCAGTTAGTACCTTGGGACCTCCATACCTCAATGACAGACCTCCTTGCTTTCGACAGTAGGTTTACATCATTGATCTCTGATCGAATGATTCCATGAATGTTCGATCTCAATTCATTTATTCACATTCACTTGAATGTACTAGCGTACCTTGGGAGTCATTGTTGTCACTGGTGATTTCCCTCGCACTTGTTAACAATATATATCAATGACCAGTAATCAAGTGGTTTCTACCATGTTCGACATCAAGTCACTTATTCACATGGCTAGATTCGTACCATTTCTGGATCGGGACGAAGACCCTGGGTGTTGATATTATGGTAGTTGTGGGAGGTATTAACCTCCACTTGTAACCTTTGACGAGACTAGAACTTTCCAAGAAGCAAGAAGAAACCCTAAAGCATTGGACATAACCCTAGAAGACAAGTCGACTAAAGGAAATATTTAATATTGAGTTTTTAGCCTCCATAATGAGAAGTCGGCCCAGACAGCTAACGAGGAGCAGTATAAACACAGGACACTAGAGCTCATTTGGAGGACACAACTCGCAACTGCATAAATTCAGTAGTGCGCACTGCAGAAATTTAGTGCACAAGTTTGGAGGGTAGCTACAACTGCGGTTACTGCAAACCTGTAATTTCGATCTTTCTGGGTTGGACTTTTTGATGTATCTTGGTTATCTTTGCTTGGTGCATTAGCCTTGGTTGGCTATTGATTTGCTACCAAAATTCTTCTCTGTCAAGGTTAAAGTGCTCGAGGGTGGCATTTGTGCCTATGGTTGGGTGACAATATTGTTATATTGTCTATGGTTAAATGAGCACACCCACTTTTCTAACAGGTTATGGGCCCACACCTCCTTCATTTAGTCTAACCATTGGAAGGAAGCTAAGCCATAAGATTATCAGGTTCATTCAACAACTGTCGCTAGGGTTTCTAGCAGGTGCAGTCACTGAAGTATTGTCGCTAGGGTTACTAGCAGGGACAGTTGCAAAACCCTAAAAACATCTTACCCAACACCTTATGATGGAACACCTTACTCAAGGAGAGAATATTCTTGTACGCCTTAGTCCAGTGCACCTATCGACACTCTCAAAAGGCAAAAACATCAAGATGGAGATTTTAGGTCAAAGTCAAAGTTTGACCAACTATCAATCAACATAAATCATGAATGAAAAGATGGATCATCTACACTATTCAACTCTTATAGGAACTCTTGAAGATGACATGTGGATAATTGACAGTGGAATTTCTAGGCATATGACAGGAGACCAGGTTAGACTCTCCAGTCTAAATGAAAAGAAGACATCCTACAAGGTAGAGCTTGGAGATAAGAACACCTATCCAGTCGAAGGAATTGGTCAAGCCTCCATCAAATTGAAAACATGTAACAATGTTCATTTGAACGTCTTATATGTACCTGGTTTAGACAAGAATCTTGTATCTATATCTTTCCTAAAAGACAAAGGAAATATAATAGCCTTTGTAGATGGTGAAGTACTATCTTGGTCTAGAGACTCCAACATAGAGAATGCTAGAGTTATTGGAACTCGTGAAGGAAGACTATACAGACTACTAGAACGTAATGATGAAGCTCTTATACATGATGAAGTCAATCCCAATGAACTTTGCACAAAAGGTATGCTCATCTTAACTATCAAGCATTACCTTTCCTCAAAAAGATGGTTGAAGGAATACCAGAACTACAATCTACACATGAGGGAATTTGCAGAGGATGTGCTCTTGGTAAAAATGTTAAGAAGCCATTCTCAAGCAACGATAATAGATCTAAGGAAATCCTATATCTAATACATTCAGATGTTTGCGGTCTAATGTCAGTCAAATCTCTAGGAGGTTCCCTTTATTATGTAATCTTCATAGATTATTACTCAAGAAAGACTTGGTTGTATCTCCTAAAGACAAAGGATGAAGTTTTCAACAAGTTTCAAGAATTCAAAGCAGAAATAGAAAACCTCACAAGTAAGAAAATCAAGATTTTGAGAACAGATAATGGAGGAGAATACACATCCAATGAATATGTTGCCTTTTGCAAATCAGCATGGATTAGGAAGGAGCTAATCGTTCCTCATAATCCTCAACAAAATGGTATAGCTGAAAGGAAGAATAGATCCATTGAAGAAGTCGTGGAGGCACTAATGAATGATCAATGTTTGTCCATGTATTTATGGGGAGAAGCAACCACGACAACAATATATGTTTAGAACAGAAGTCCCCACCGCATATTGAAGGATATGACTCCAGAAGAAGCCTTCTCAAGAAAGAAATCCAATGTGGAACACTTAAGAATCTTTGGGTGCCCTGTTTACATTCATATCCCCAAAGATAAAAGGAAGAAACTATAACCCTCATGAAAGAAGGGCATATTTGTTGGATACAATGAATCATCCAAAGCCTACAAAATCAATATCTCAGGACAACATAAAGTTGAATTTAGCAGAGACGTAACCTTCAATGAGAAGATGGCTTTCAATAAATCTATAGAAGAATCCATAGAAGAAGAAGAATATGAAGAGCTTAAAGAAGAAAACACCCATCTCCCAGAAAGTCAAAATGAAGAACCAGAACAACTTGATCATCTGATGCAACCATGTGAACCTATTGAACTAGTCACTGTACCCACAACTAGAAAATGTCCATCCTGGCTTGAAGCTACTCTACAAGAAGCAAAAAGACTTAAATCCCCAAGTGGCACCTTCAGAGAAAGAAAAAATCCCAAAAGATTCTCCAGCTATGTAGCATGTATGACAAAGCTTATAAATGAAAAACCCACCACATTTGAAGAAACAGCTCAAAAGAAACAATGGAAATAATCCATGACATAAGAA
Organism: Picea sitchensis; assembly: GCA_010110895.2. Classification (NCBI taxonomy): domain Eukaryota; kingdom Viridiplantae; phylum Streptophyta; class Pinopsida; order Pinales; family Pinaceae; genus Picea; species Picea sitchensis. The sequence continues at coordinate 14,679 of SNQJ01S0184287.1, read as the reverse complement.
CACTAGTCTATCATGAAAAATGACATATGGGAAATAGTGCCTAAACCCAAATAAAAATCAATGGTAAATTCAAAATGGGTCTATAAGATCAAACATGCAGCAGACGAAAGCGTGGACAAATAGAAGGCAAGGTTCGTAGCTAGAGGGTTCTCTTAGAAGGAGGGAGAAGATTATGACGAAACCTTTGATCTTGTTGCCAGATATACTTCTATTAGAGCCATTATATCTCTTGCTGTCTCCATGGGATGGAGTCTACATCAGATGGATGTAAAGACAACTTTCCTCAATGGAGAAATTGAAGAAGAAGTATACATTGAACAACCTCAAGGATTTGAAGTAAATTCCATTGATACTCATGTTTGTAGATTAAAGAAAGCCTTGTATGGACTCAAACAATCTCCAAGAGCTTGGCATGCCAGAATATACAACTACTTAATAAGACTTGGTTTATCTAAGAGTCATGTAGATCCAAATATCTACTACAAAGTTGTGAACAATGCACTTGTGATTCTACTACTATATGTCGATGACTTATTCTTGACAGTGGTAGAGTCTCTCATCACTGAGTGTAAGAAGGAACTAGTTTCTAAGTTTGATACGAAAGATCTTGGTCTCATGCACTATTACTTGGGACTAGAAGTATGGTAGAAGCGTGGTGTAGTATTCCTTGGACAAGGAAAGTATGCAGTAAAGATTCTTCAAAAATTTGGAATGATGGATTGCAAATCCATGACCACTCCTATGCCCACATATATAAGAAAAGTAAAATACTCAGATTCTGATCCAGTAGACCCGTCCCTATATCTAAAATTGATTGGGTTGTTGATGTATCTAGTAAATACCCGACCAGATATTTGCTTTGATGTAAACACCTTAAGCCAGTTCGAGATAGAACCCAAACATGAGCATTGGATAGCTGCAAAGCATGTTCTAAGATATATTCGTGGGATGCTAAACTATGGTTTAAGATATACTTCATTCAGTGACATTCAACTTCATGGATTCACATATTCAGATTGGGCAGGGAGTGCAGAAGACATAAGAAGTACTTCAAGGATGTGTTTCAGCTTGGGCTCTGCTATGATATCATGGGCCAGTAGGAAACAAAAGTCTGTCACACTCAGCACAAAAAAAGCAGAATATATCACAGCATGTGAGGCATGTACCAAAACAGTATGGCTGAGGACGTCGATTTCTGGATTATTTTATCAGGTACCAGATTCAACCGTAATATACTGTGACAATCAAAGTTGTATAAGGCTATCCGAACACTTGGTGTTTCATGACCGATTGAAACATATTGAGATCAAATACTACTTTATTCGTGATAAAGTCCAGGAAGGAGAAGTGAAATCCAATATATCTCCACAGATGAGCAGGTAGTAGACATTTTGACAAATCCTTTGTCCATAATTAAGTTTGCATACTTAAGGGACAAGATGGGGCTCGTGGAGATAACTCCCTTAGATGAAAGGGAAGAGATGGCTCCCCAGGTTGGGAGGGAGCACCGATATATGTTATTGATTCATGGGCAATTCCTTTCCAGTTCAGAAAGTGTTTTGAGATCTCTGATGGACAGACATTTTCCAGTTCGGAAAATGGTCCAGATCGGACAATCATTTTCATAATGAAAATGGTTCGAGAGATTGTTGATGTACCATAGAAAACATGGTCTAGGACAATCATTCTTCTTGGAAGTCACTTTGAGTAGTGGTCAAGTAGAATGGTCTGCTTCGCCGGGTAGTCATTCTTTCGAAGTTCACAGCTGTGAGCAGTTTCAAAGAATGGTCTGTTTTGGAGGTTGGTGCAGGATAGTCATTTCCTTAGGAAATGGTCTGGACAATCATTCCATAGGGCAGACTCATTATCTCCAGGATGCACTATGATTAATGTTGGAAGAATGGTCTAGTTAGGTGAATGGTCCAGGTTCAACAATCAGGGATAGGCATTCCCTGTTGATTTTTCATAAGCTAGGTCAAGCATGTAGTTCATTTCATTTCATCATGTCTTAACCATAAACAAAAATGTTGCAGCAACCAAGATCACAAGAAGAAACACCATGCACAGTAGACAAGATATATCCTAGGAAACCCTTCTCAAACAAGGGAGAAAAACCCAGCCAAATCCTTTACTATATTCTCCAAGAGAAAGACCTTTCACCACCAATAATGACTTAGCACACAAGAGGGTTCTTAATCCCTAGAACCCTAGCGCCCAAGAGAGGTGCGCACCTTTACCAAAGAGTACTTGCTGAAATTTCCAAAACTCATAAGTGTGTGTGTGTGTCTACAATGAAAGATTTCATCTTAATTATATTAGACTTGTCCTGTCAACTAAAGTGTCTATTGGCACAATAGGGTCAACCTCACTTAGACATATTATTTATTTATTATTATAATAATTAATATTACTATTACTATTAATTATCTTTTATAGTTTATCTTTAGACACAATAAGATAGAGATGAACTGTACCCTTTACACAATAACTAGGGTTACAGGTAGGTTTGACTCTTGAACAACATATAACAAATGATCTGATACACCCACTAGTGCTCATTCACTAGGGGCACATCCATAAGGATGTCATGGCCCTGATTCACTGCATCACACAGATGAACCAGGTCTTCACACGTGCACCTGTGCTCGTCCACAGACACGTCTACTCTACAGTTCTTCTTTCCCACTGCCACGAACATGAGGATCATCTGGATTCTTCTCATCAACTTTTCTGCTGCTCAGAGGAGGCCATCACATCATCTTCATTTCTATTCTCATGATGATGTGCCCTACACTTTTTTGAGATTTCCCACGTTCACCTTGTGCTCAGCCACAAGAACGCCCTAACTCAACATATCGCTTTTACATCGGATAATCATCTAGAGTTATTCTCTCTCACATCATGGAGGAGTCCATCTTTACATTCCTGACTCTGTCTCAGATAGTAACCACAAACCCTTCATAGGGGCTTTCTCTCAGGTTTGTAAGCTGAGAGAAAGACTTCACAATCTGCTATGTTCCACATTTCACAGTTTGTAAGTTGGAGGATGTCTCCCATAGCTGCTTTCATCAACATTCCCCATGACAGACTCATTCTCTCTAGGTTGCACTATGATTACTGCCGGAGGAATGGCCCAGTTAGGTGAATGGTTCAGGCTTAGAAATCAAAGACAATTATTCTTATATGCTTAAGAAGAATAGTCCAGATAGCCCATGGCTGATGTTTTACCTTCTGAGGGAAGATGCTCTTCCAGATATCGCATATGTGAGTGGAACAATGGCCTATATGACTAAGTTTGTATCATGATATTGTTTATGCAGATTGATATCATATGATATGATTATTATAGAGAAGGGAGACTATCCAGTTGGATAGTGATGATGATGCTACCAGTTGAATGGCCTGTTTTTGCTCAAGACCATTGACTTTTATACCTCCCTAGATAGGAGGGAGTGTTGATATTATGGTAGATGTGGGAGGTATTAACCTCCACTTGTAACTTTTGACGAGATTAGAACATTCCAAGAAGCAAGAAGAAACCCTAAATCATTGCACATAACCCTAGAAGACAAGTCGGCTAAAGGAAATATTTAATATTGAGTTTTTAGCCTCTAGAATGAGAAGTCGGCCTAGAAAACTAAGGAGGAGTAGTATAAATACATGACGCCAGAGCTCATTTGGAGGACACAACTCGCAACTGCAGAAATTTAGTAGTGCGCACTGCGGAAATTTAGTGCGCAAGTATGGAGGGTAGCTGCAGCTGCAATTACTGCAAACCTGTAATTTTGGTCTTTCTGGGTTGGACTTTTTGATCAATCTTGGTTATCTTTGCTTGGTGCATTAGCCTTGGTTGGCTATTGATTTGCTACCAGAATTCTTCTCTGTCAAGGTTAAGGTGCTCGGGGGTGGCGTTTGTGTTTATGGGTGGGTGACAATATTGCTATATTGTCTATGGTTAAACGAGCACACCCACTTTTCTAACACTGGGTTGGGAGCTCACTCTATTATGTGCTTTTCCCAGGGTACGATGGAGATCATTCAAGCATGTAAAACATTTCAGTAGAATCACCATGCTGAAAATCTTACTAATATATATATATATATTGTCACATAGATCCAAATTGTATTGATCTGTAGCTATGTTTTTTCATCTTGTAGCTCCACTATGTATTTTTCGTGGTTGCGATCAGTTCATGTCATTGAGGTATGGATCCACATTGTATCTCTGGTGGCCATATCCTTAGTGAGTATTCTCATGGATCCGTTGTGTGTTGGTCAACGACCATGCTTTGAGTCATCTCGTATTTCGAGCATAGGTATGCCTGCCTCAGAAATGGAACATATATTAATATTGTTTGATGATTGTTTGCAACTTTTGCCAGGTTCTCCCACTCCAACACCCTTGCATTGAAGAATTTGTAAAGTGTTTTGACCATCAGTTTCTTTTCTAACCTCACACTTTAGGGGCCATCTATTACACACCAAAATGTCACATTTGTGTTTTGCACCCTAAGTGTCGCAAGTGTTGCAAAGTGACGTATGCACCTCAGTAAGTGTCACATGCACTGTCGCAAGTGTCATATGTACCTTCCCAAGTGTCACATTCTATTTGTTAGGTGTCGCCACCCCTTGACACCATGAGTTTTTTTTTCCATGACCCCTAAGTCATATGGGAGTAAGAAATCTTTCATTTTAAGGTCAAAGCACACCTTTCTCTTGGAAAAATCAACCTTTTTTTTAGCATTTACGAAAGGTGGCGCCCCCTGGCCATGTTGGAGGAGGGCTATGGTGCCCCATTTACCATGTTATAGAGGTGCCACTGTTAGGATGACGCCATGTCTCTCACTTGTTAAATTTGGTAGCATCGACAATCATTCTCCAATGAGAGGCCATATGGGCCACCCTGAGGCTAGCCAAGGAGATTTGGAGAATCAACCAGTCTTGTGAGGTATTGACAAAATCCAAGGGGAACCTACAACCTCTGTGAGTCAAACCAAAAGTCAGGACGAACGAGATGCTATGTGAGTCAAATGCAAGAGTCAGGGGGAACATACAACCTCTAGCAGCCTAGTCAAGTCTTGTGAGCCATGAGAAAAAGTCAAGGCATCTAGCAAAAGTTAGGTTGAATATAAAATTCCTATGAGCTAGAAACAAACGATATTCCTAATATTGCAAATGATATAAATGTATTGATCTAGTGCGTTGGCACGTGTAACATTATCCACCATGAAGAGAATTTTGAATTTCTTTGTAAAGAGTCGAGTTGTAACTGAAGTCTCAAGTCTAGTTCTATTTTAGAACTAAAGTGTAATGTCGAGTTGTAATTGAAGTCTCAAGTCTAGTTCTATTTTAGAACTAAAGTGTAATGCTGAGTTGTAATTGAAGTCTTAAGACTAGTTCTATTTTAGAACTAAAGTGTAATGTTGAGTTGTAACTGAAGTCTTAAGTCTAATTCTATTTTCGAACTAAAGTGTAATGCTGAGATGCAACTGAAGTCTTAAGTCTAGTTCTATTTTCGAACTAAAGTGTACCAGTCTCAAGTCTAGTTCTATTTTCGAACTAAAGTGTAATGTTGAGTTGTAACTAAAGTCTCAAGTCTAGTTCTATTTTAGAACTAGAGTATACCAGTCTCAAGTCTAGTTCTAAGTTCGAACTAAAGTATGAAGCTGGGTTATGATTAAATCATGAAAACAAGTTACTATTTCGGGCCTCTCCTCTTCTCCTCTTCAGCCTATATAAGCATAGGTCGAACCCTCTTCTCAACACAATTTGATATGCAAGTTAAGGGTGAAGCAATAGAGGAACATATCAGTGATAAAGAGGAAACATACCAAATAAGCATATCGATGTTGTATATCAACAATAGAGGTTGCATATCAGAGGCGTATATCAAAAACATATTAGTGTTGTATATCAACAATAGAAGCAACATATTAGAGGTGTATTTCAACAAGGTCTTTTAGGTCTTTGTCAGGTCAGAGTCATCTTGGCAAGATCTTTAAGAGCATAACATTCATGGTGGATATTTGTAAGTGATCTTACATTATTAATGCAATAAAGGAATATAGTTTGCTGGGTTTTTTCTCCCTGTACAGGGTTTCCCCAGGGTATATGTGTTGTTGATGTGCATGCTTACTCATCTACATAGTTATTGCTATTCGATTATGATTTGGTATTGTTGAAGTGTTTTAAGATGGAATCAAGGTGTTGAAGAAATTAAAAGAATTAATCCGCATAAGAAATCAAACTCATAATTTAACATCACTCTGGGAGAGTGTCATTCTTGTTGAGGAGAAAGGGGCATCCTCCACCTAATTCTATGGGCCAACTCTGTCAATATGGGGTTAGTTATGTTCTACTCTCATGTTATGGATTCACCTTAGGATCTGATCCAAACCTCAAGGAGCCATATCCTCAACCATATCCCTCATTTTATCATGGTGGTTGTGCTTCTCAAGCCTATATATTAAGGGATTTCCAAGGTGAAGGAGGGGGTAATCAGTTAGAGTATCATCATTTTGATCTTGGTATATTAATGCAAGGGGTTTGACGAGGATAGCTTGGAGAGGTTGCTACAACATCAATCGTGGTCTGTAAGTATTCTCTTTTTGGTTGTCATTGAATATACTTGGCCTATTTCCTTCAATCTTGTGTATTCTTGCATATGCTTGTCTAGTGTTGTTTTAATCTTCGTAGATGAATTTGTTTTACCTAATCAACTAGAATAGGAGAGTCGTTTCTCCTTGTTTCCCATTGCAGGTATCAATTTGTGTCAGGGGGTTTGAAGATCAATATCATGGATTGGAAGTAGCGAGGACAAACTTCGTAAACAGGTACATCATGCTCTTTCACCCTCTCTCTTTTCGATTGGTTAAAATGAGTTTAAATGGATGTTAGTGTCCACTTGTAGTGTTTCTATATTCGTATAGGGGTCTAGTAATCCAAGGGAGGTTTCATCTATCCGTAGAAGAAACATTCTGTAGCAGTTGTCCCCCATGAATTTTTTCTAACTACAAAAGTTGATTACAAGACGATACAACAACACTCTTGAGGAATTATGATCACCATCAACATGGATCAAGGCCAAAATGATAGTCATCCATCGCAAACTGGTTGCAAAATTTGTTGTCCAAAAACAGTCTCAATAGGTTAGTCGACTAGACAACAAGACAACACCAGCGGGTTGATGAGTCGACTAGACAAGAAAACACATCAATGCAATCAATTTTTGTCAATCCAACAATCTCTACCAAGATAGATAGTCTCTGTATCAGGTACAATAAACATAAGTACAACTCCCAATAACATAGTTGAACGTGGTTCGTTCGGTCTTAGCAAATCCAAGCACATCAATTGGGTTACACATCAAGAACTTCAATTACTCCCCTCCTTAAACATAGTCGAGGGATGAAAATATCAACAATAGATATTCATCAAAACAATAGTTGATGGACAATAACTAGTCAAAACTCAGTCGAAAAATAGACAGTTGAAAACTTTCAGTTGACTGTCATCTCTGGTCGATTCCCAGTCGACCAATATCCCAGTCGAACATCAGTGGACTATCATGTCGAGTCAATCCTTGGTTTACCACTGCAAAGTAATCAATAATGAATAGGAACGTTGTATGAATGTACAACAAATGATACACAATGGTATGAAGTCCTCAAGCATATGGATAAATGTGCCCATAACTACTCATCAATCCAACCATAGTCTATCCCGGTAGTCGGTACTAGTAGATGGTTGTGTCTTTCAAGTCTCTACTGCAAATATTTGAAAGAATAATTGTCATTCCTTCAATTTCTATGGCGAGGATGATGATAAGGTACAAAATTATGTGTTGACTGATCAAGAGATATAGGCTCAGGGTCTAGTGTACTCGCGAGAGTAGAACAACCCGTTATATCAACAACAAATTCATCTGTAACAATATTATCATTTTCCAACGTGTTAGGCACAACCATATCATCAATTGGTTTAGTAGTAGATTGCTCGTCCAACAAATCAGTCTCAACTCCACATGCAACAAACAAAACTTCCCTGGTTGCAGCAAGGGCAAGTGTAGGTACGGAGGCAACAACAACGTCATATCCAAGACCAGTTCTTGGTGATTTCATCTTAGGAATAATAGGAATAACAATACCTTGTCCATTCTTCCCAAGTCCTTTGATGTATCTCATCTTGTTGAGTAGTCGGGGCCCTATACTTGTAGTTTTTTTTTCAAAGCTAAGAGAAACAACACAATCATTAGGCTTAATGCATAAATCAACAACATCTTGCTTACAAAGAGAATCAGAGGATGGAGAAGAAATGGGTGAGCCTGGAAGCTCAACAACATCAATCTTCTTCTCAGAATACTTCTCAACATTTTGCAGTCAACGAACTTGTTCTTCAAGGTTCTGTTTGTAGTCCTGCAATCCTTGAATAGTCTCATCCTTCATAGTCAGTTGCAACAATATGGCATCATAATATTCTCTTAATTCCTGATATTCATCAAACAATCGATTGTTTTCTTCTTGAAGAGGATAAGCTTCCTCACGAATCTCATTGACAGAGGCCTGTAAGTGGGAAACCTCACGAGTTAGCTGGGCATTTTCTTTCGTCATCTAGTTGACTTCCATGCCCAAGGAAATATTTGAATGAGAAATAGCTTTCACTTCTTCCTCCAAGTATTCAAGAAGGTCAAACTTGTCCTGAAATTCGTCTACAAGAGTCTGTAAAAATATTTCCATGGTGTTCTCCATGGAAATAACCCTCCTGGATTGTTCAACGATGACAATATGGAACATGTTTTCTGCAATCTTTCACTGATTTTTTAGTTCTGCATTTTTTGTCTTCAAGGAAACATTTTTTGCATGAGAAAGGGTTTTCACCTCCTTCACGAGATCATCGACAAGATCTGTTTTATTGCCAAAATCTTCCACCAGATCTTGAAAAATGGTTTCCTTTGTTTGTTCTAGGTCAACAAATTTCCTAGATTTCTCATCAAACCACTGCAGAACGTTGGTTTGATGGGAATTCTCATCTTCCAAATGGGTATGGGTTGTATTCAATTCACTTTTTAATTGTTGATTCTCAATCTGCAACTGTGAAACGACATTCTACAAGTCGGTTACCTCTGCACAAAGTCTGTTGTGAGATTATTCTAAGAAAATGGCCTTCTTCTCACGAATCTCTTGCAATTTCTGAAGCACCAAGACTTCATCTTCAATATCAAGCATGCCCATCGTCGATGGAGGGAAAGATCCAAGGCAAGAAATCTGCAAAGGAAAAGGATAGACAAGGAAGTGATAACAACAAGAAGTCGGGCCTCACCAATCGACGTACACCAAGTCAATTTTCTAGTATATTGTGTATGGAACCAATGCCAAGGCTAGTCGATGTATTTCCAATAAGCAATCAACCCAAGTCACACAGGAGCTAGGGTATCCACAACGTTATCCCTGTACGCAGATACAAGTCGGAATGTATCACAAATTTATTAGTCGTTTAAGTGTTGTCAAACGAGAAGGGAGAACCAATCACGTCTTCAAGTTAAAAAAAAGGAGGTCGATTCATCGGTTGGCAGGTCGAGCATACAACCAACGACTTGAGTTCAGTCCATGAGTCGAGTTGGAAAAAAAATGGATTAGTCGTCCCTCTTGTCGGATTCACCAGCCGAGGATTTCGATCGACGAGTTGAGTCGAGTCGAGTCTGGTTGGTCGGATCTCTTGTATCCAAACAATGAGTGGAGGTCGAGTAGATCTTAGTCGACTTCGAGGGATCTAGTTGAGTTGAAGAACAAATGGATGGGATCATCAGACGGGTCGATCCACAAAGAGTTAATCTACGTCGAGTCATCGAGTTGGAAGAATGCCAAGGTCGAGGGCTAGTTGAGTGGGCCTGTGTCGACTTCTGGTCGAGGAAAGATAACAAGTTCGAGCAAGATTAAGTCGAACCTTCCAACAATCAAGAGAAATGGTAAAGTTGACTTCAAATATCAATCGGTTGAGGGCATAACCCAAAACACTAAAAAATGAGGTCTTCGCAGCTCAATAACCCACGACTGGAAAAATATATTGGCAATGAGTCTTCAGTTTCGATTAACCCATCACTTATTCAGATCATAGCTTCGCCACTGTCTCACTCCCATTTTTGTTCTATGCAAAGCCGAGACCACAACCAACAACTCTGATACCATGTTGGTACAAGCATTAACCATAGAGGAGAATGGATCTGAGACCAGTGGTGTCTAAAGACATTGCTGCACTAAAGCATGAGCACGCTCCATGAGAGTAGAAATAGATCTCTCAATGATATGTTAGGCCGATCACAAGGATCATCTATAAATAGGTTTTGGTCATGGACCAAACCAACAATCTCGAGTGGAGTCGGTTGCACCTATCCATAAAACGTAGATCTGAGATCCTAAATGGACATGGTTAACCATCGATTTAGTCGGTCGTCAACCCATTTAACCGATAAGGCGATGTTTACAATGGAACCACATATTCCAACAAGGAGCAAGGGCTATATCTAACGAGGACATAGCTTGATATTGGCGTCATAGGTGGAAATACGAGGAAAGGTAGATGGAGAAGGGGCACCATCAATCATTAAGAAGGCACTAATGCAAGCCCCAACAATGTCAAATATGGAGAGGACTTAGGGGGTTGGTATTTGAATGTTGAACATCCATTGAAACTCTCCTAACACTCAAGGCCATTAAAAAGAATCTAGCAATGAGACATTGATGGGAGGTATTTTGTGTGGGGAGTTTGATTCAAAGGTCTCATAGCGTTAGGATGTATTTCAACCCGATTGTATTTGTGTTGAGTGTTGTGCCATGAGTGAAGCCTCATCAAATCCCTAATGGGAACTAGTTTGTCGATTGCAACTCTAGAGGATATGTGGGTTCTCATCGATTTAGATGTTGATGCCACATGATACTCTGAAATAAATCTAATAGGGTTCGTCTTATGTGGACTCTAAATAATTGATCTCCTAAGATCTAGTGCCTCCCTCATAGACAGAGCTAGACACCTCTACTTTGGGATGATGGAGAAAGTAAGGGATCCTCTTGAATCTCGATTTGTCTTATATGGACCCTATATAATTAATCTCCGAATATCTAGTGTCTCCCTCATAGACAAAGCTAGACACCTCTACTTTGGGATGATGGAGAAAGTAAGGGATCCTCTTGACTCTTTATAGAGGCAATGGAACCCCCCCTTGATTTCATAGTATATCGAGATCCAAAAGATAAGGTGGTTGTTTAACTCAATGTCTTGTAGGTGACAACCTTGAAAGGTCCTCTCAAAATTTGGAATGTGGTGGTTTGTCTCTGTTAGCAACATTACTTGTCTTCGGCATCAGGACATCCAGGTCTGCAGGTTGCACGAGGAGCGCCCAAGTGCAGCGCACAGAAAAAAAAAATCCTTTTCAGACTTAAAATCAAGCGAGTAGGCAGGATTATAGTTTCAACGGTTCGGATCCATCCATATAAGCAGATCAGTGGTTGGCGAGAAATTGCGAATCGGAAGTTGCGCGGAAGTTAATACCATAGATCGCGCCCATATTGTGCGTAGGGGAGAATAGCGGCCGTCCATTCAGAGGACCCGTGGCGCGAGATCTAGTCGTGTCGGCGTTTCGACATTCGGGAGTTCGAGGGGTGAGAGTTTCATGTTGTTCGACATCTCGAAACCCCGTACCCTGATAGCGTCGAAAGCGCCGAAAGCAGGGCCCACGATATCATGAAACCTTTTCAACCGTCCATCCAAAGGGGACACATGGAGACAAACTGAGCCATATCGGCGTTTCGCCCATCACGACTCCAAGGCGCAAAGAGAATCTCCGTTATATTCCGATGCACGAGATGCTGGGAGAGTCTCGGACTCGGGCCCACAGCAGCGACAGGTGAGTTCAGGACCGTCAGATCTCAGAGGGACGTGTGGCACCAGACTGAGCCATCTCGGCGTTTCGCCCATCGCGATTTCAAATTGCAGGAATAACTCCTTCCCATTCGCGAACGCCGAAAGCACCTTGGGAATAAGCACGTGGTCACAGCCCGTGGTTACTTGAGGAAAGAAAGGTGCTGTGTAAAGAAGGCCAAAGGCGACAAGTTCAGTTGTAGAGGGGATTATCGCGATGTCCAAGCGCCATCGAGTCCGATCTCAAAATTGTTTCTCGCTTGGAGTAAATGATGGTAGGAGCGGGTGGTTGAAACCTCCTTTCATTCATTAAGTATAAGGAATGGAGGGTCTGGCAAGCGGTCTGCTCGAAGAGGCCCTGTATATCGAATTTTTCAAAGAAGCCATGCCGAATTCCTCGACTCGACAGAGGAGTCTGCACACGCTAGCCCAACACTTAATGACTCAGTTACCCTCCTTACAGGAGCCATGCGTAGTTAGGGTGGCGCTTAAAGAAAGATATCAATACGAGTTTGACTGAAGGGACACCAAGCTTTGGGTGACTGGACACGACTCTGTGAGGTGAATTTTCCTGAGTATATAGACTCAGTTTTAGTTTTTGTAAAGGATCGATGGTTGATCAAAGCTYCCGATTGTAAAGTTTTGATGAAGCGTTGGTCGCTCTGGTTAATGTATAAGGCATTTGAGATTTCTTACTTTATGGATGTCAGCTTCCCTTCCATCTCTTTGTTTACTGTGTTAGAACAACTCGGAATTGGAGGATCCAGTCGAGTTGTAGCTGTTATAGGATGATGTAGGTTGGATCACTGTAACAGTTACATTGTTTCTAATCGGTTCCTGTTATTTTCGTAGCGCTGAACGACTCAGAATTAGAGGATCCAGTTGAGTCACTCTTCAGCTCCTTGAAGCTCCAGACCAAGAGGATCTTGGCTTCTAAGTTTTTCATCCTCAAGCTTCCGACGGCTTGTCGCCCGAGGCAGTCTTTCTCGCCCTTCTCACAAGTCTTCCCTCTGTCACCCTTTAATCCATTTACTGACAGAAGTTGGATCAAGACCTCCCTTGCTGCATACATAGCAGGCCCGGTCTCCTGAGTCAGTTTATTCTTCTTGAGTCTTTATCCATTTGATCACCCCATTTATTAAACCGTGACATAAAAATTGATGGGCGTCGGGCTCTTCTCCTGCAAGCAATCCAGGAGTGACTTGCGTCGCCAACATTTCTAGCGCCGTTGCCGGGGACGAAGTTGAAAATTTTCCCCGGGATTGAACGACATTGAGCCTATGATTCTGAAGGTGCATCAGGTATCAGATCCCTTGAAGATTTCTATTGTGCACCTGGCGACTCCATTGTGACGACTCCGCTGTGGCGAACCTGCCGAGTTAATTGTGGCTTTCAGAGGTAGACACACGCGGTCTCATCCACAGTTGCCTCTAGCTACACCCGAATATGATCCAGAGGTGGTTCTCAGAAAAGGAAAGGCCCCTGAAGAAGAATCTTCCATCGCCGAACCTGGTAATTTGCCATCTCCTTTCGTAAGAACTCCATTTTCTCCTCCTCAGATTCTCGACTGTCCTCCTTCCGAGGTGTCCCATTTCCTGAATTTTGGGAGTGTTCCTGCTGAGTTTTCCCCTCCTGATATGGGATTGGAGGGAGAAACCCTTGTCACTCCCCTCTCCTCTAAAGTTGTACCCTGGCGTAGACGCAGGACCAAAGAAAATTTCTCCACTCCTACACAAAGAAAAACACCTGCTGACTTGAGCTCGTTAGCTTTCTCCTTAAATCCTCTCTTGTTTCCCACTCCACTTGGAGACTCATTCCCAGTAGCCCCTTCACGAACTCCTTCTCCTCCAAGCTCTCCTCCACCTAATATTCCTATGGCTGGTGCTAATCCCCCTATGAATAGAATGGACGCCATAGTTGCTGCCATATATGCTCCCTTAATCCTACCCCATCCTATGAATCCTCTCCCTGCTGGAGACTACTTGAAGTATATACCCAAGTTCACTGGGGAAGGAGACATAACTGCCGAAGAGCACCTAGCTGCTTTCTACAGTTATGCAGACAACCTCAACATTGAAAATGAAGATGTCTGGATGAGGGTCTTCGTCCAGAGCCTGGATGGTGAGGTGAGAAAATGGTTTAGAGGAATGGCCCCCGGATCTATTGTTGGGATCGAAGCTCTGGATAGTGCTTTCCTGAGGCAGTGGGGAGATAGGAAGGATTTCATGTATTACATGACAGAGTTCGAGTCTTTGAAGAAGATGGATGGAGAGTCTGTCTCTGACTTCTCCAAAAGATTCAATAAGATGTATAATAAAATCCCTGCTGAAATAAAGCCTTCAAAAGCCTCGGCCAAGATCTCTTATGCTAGTGCGTTTGGCCCCGATTTTTGTCTGTTACTGAGAGAAAGAAGAGCCACCTCCTTAGCTCAAATGCAAGATGCGTCCATAGAAGTAGAATCCAATGTATTAGCAACCGATAGACTGAGAAACAAGGCCGACACAGATAGGAGAAAGGGAAGGTCGGAAGCCTCGACTTCTGGCCCGTCAGTCCCCCACCCTCAAGTGGATGAAATGACCAGGATGGTGAAGTCTCTGTCTGCAGAGATGGAGAGAATGAAAGTGGAAGGGAGGAAAGCATACAAGGGCCCCCCAAACGCCGAAAAGGGAGGAGGTTTCAGGAGGCCAAACAATATTAATTCCTTGACTGTGCAAAGGGAGAAGGGAAGAGACAGAGAAGACCAGAAGATTCAGGCCCCTTTTCAAA
>SNQJ01S0184286.1:0-11795 GCA_010110895.2 Picea sitchensis | reverse complement strand
AGGGTGAACCACGTATATCTTGGTGTTATGTGTGATTGTTGTTGATTATCTATGTCATTTGATATGATGTTATAATTTTGTTTTGTTATATCTGAGATATATTGTGCAAAGTGAGATCAAGTCGGTAAAGAATAACTAGATCTTTGTGTGTGAGTTTCCTTGGATCCACTCTGCATTCCCTCTGGTTGTAGACACTTGTGTCCTACAACCCCCTATTGCTACTTCGGGTGAGACTGCATCTTATTCGCATGTGTTGCCTAAAGGGACAGTAGTTAGGGCTTGTTAGTGCGCTATTAGAGCTGAACCCTGGGTCAGCCCTTATGCCAACAAATGGTTCCATTGTCGAGACCGGTATCTTCTTGAGGGAATGGCAAGGTGGTTTCCATAGAAGATAGAGATTCAGAAGTGGATAGAAGAACAAGAAAAGGACTTCGCAGAAGACTAGAACAAGAACCCTAATCTTAGCACAGAGGATTGGTTGGGAAAGTATATCTTTAGCGATATACATGAGATTTTCTTTGGAGGAATTCATAAGGAGCTATACGAGTGGCTAGCCAAATTAGCAGATACCCAGTTTGAAATCAAACTCAGACCACCTATGGTTTAGACGTCAGCGTTGATCAAGAAGGTCAAGAGAGTTGATAACGTTGTGTCAAGAGCAGTAGATCATTAGTTTGATAGTACCATTGGAGGGTATATTATTGAGTTTGATATTGATAGAGTAGAATCATATAGCCAAGAAGAGAGATATTTCTTTAAGGGACCTAGAGGAAAATTTTTACATTTTCTGAAGTTGCAAATCAAGATGTTATTGCATGAGAAGAACATCTTGAAGATACAGTAATTGATTGGACTAAAGAGCTAATGTTCAAGAACTCAAACAGTGACAATGACACAGAGGTCAGACACACGCGTAGTGGGAGATCATTTAGAGAAGTTCCTCTGGTGAACTTGTTTGATCAGAATCACGAACCACCAGCATAGGAAGAAGGGTTCTACAGTGGAGAAGAAGAAGAGTTATTGAACGAGGAACACTCAGAATCCTCTAGGGAAGAAGAAGGGAAGACTAGAGAACCTCATTGAGAAGAGTTAGAAGCTTCAGGAACTACGCAGACTATTGAAGTAAGTATTATTATGCCTCCTGTTGTTTTAACATCATTAAGTAACCAGAGTAACCTAAGTTATCAGAGCACTGGTACAAGTGGTTCAGTGCATACTCAGTCATGAACCTTAGGAATATCTATGGAAGATGAGATGAGTTTACCCACCTTCAAGGGAGATGGATCTGAAGATCCTGATCAACATTGGTTATTATGCGAAGCTGTATGGAGTATTAAGAATGTCATTGACGAAGTTGTTAAGAGAGATTAGTTTAGTACTACCATGAGAGACCGCACACTGAGATGGTACATGAAGTTAGTCCAAGGATTTGCACAGCCTAAACCACTGAACGAGATCAAGACTGTGTTGATTGTCGAATTCAAGAAACCCAAGTCGGAGTCGCAGTGCATTATAGAGATGAAAGAAATCAAGCAGAAAGTAGCCAAACCTGTTTGGGAGTTTGATCGGAGGTTTAATAACCTGACAGGTCATTTGAGTTTTCATATTCTAGACGAATAGAATAAAGAATGGTTCATTGTTTCCCTCTTACCACACATCATAGTCCCTCTGATGCAACAGAAGATCTCTTCACAATCTGAGGCATTGGAGATCGCCATGAAACTAGAATCATCCCCTATGGGAGAGTCCAGCTCAGGTATGAGTCAAATTTTGAGTCATCTAACTAGCTTATCACTACAGGTCAAAGATATGAAAAAGGATAAGGGAAAAGATAAAAGAGAATATATTTGGTGTATCTGATGCAAATAAGAGGGCCATGAAAAGGAGAATTGTCCTCTCTTCCATGAGTACTTGGCTTCATGAGCTCTGAGCCCTTTGAAGCAGGTTACTCTACCTTGGTGTGAGGTATGTAGAAATCGACATCGCCATGGTGAATGTTATTACATGCAAAAATATGTTCATACACCTACGAATCTCTATTGCACATTCTGTAAATCTTTGGGGCATGATGAGAAGGACTGTAGAGCTTATGACCTCTTGCATGAAAGGTCAAGGGACACATATAGAATTCAAGGTGAAGTACAGCAAGAAGGAAATACTACGCAGTTTAACTCCCCGGGAAGAGGAAACTTCAACCCTCGTGGTGGATTCAGAGGAAGAGGATGAGGAGGAGGTATGGGTCAAGGTCGAGGTCGTATCATTTGTTATAATTGCGCACAACCAAGACACTTGGCAAGGGACTGTCAAAACCCTTGTACCACTTGCAACTACTACAACTCATTTGAACATGTTATTGAAGATTGTCCTGTGTTGTTAGCCAAACTTCAGGAGAGGCGAGGATGAAACCCACAAGTACAATTAATCTCAGCAGAACCTCACAGAGTGGATCCTAGAGTCATTTTTATCACCAGAGGAGGTGTTGTTACATGCGAAGAAAGAGTAACACTAGGAAATATTACATAACAATCAAGAGTCATAAAAGTTGCAGAAAAGACACAAGAGTTTGATCTGAAGAAAGAGAAACAGAAATTTGAGGAAGAAAGAAAATAGTTTGCAAAAGATCAGGCTTATTCATCTAAAGCTCAATCAGAAATAAGAGAATATGGAATGCCTCTAGAATTTGATCAGTCTGCTTCACCCAGAGAGGGAAAATATGTAAGTAAGCTTATGGAATTCTTATTCACTTGCATTAATTTGATAAAGGATGAAAGAGATGTACAAGAAATACAAAATTTGATCAGACAATATGAGCTAGGGAAGGTAGACCCTCTACTGAATAGAGTAGTACATCAATTATGAAAAAATAGAAGGATGAATAAGGAACTACACCTTAATGTGCAGATTGGATATTATGGTATATATTATGTGGTCCTCGACTTAGGATCAGAAGTCAATGTCATGACGAAGCAGACCTGGGCCCTGATGGGAAAACCTAAGTTAATTTATACCCCTATCAGTGTTAGGATGGCTAATCAACAGGTAGTAAGTTAATGTATTCCCCTATCAGGCTTAGGATGGCTAATCAGTAGGAAATAAGCCCCTTTGGGAGAATGGAACATGTCCCTATGAACATTGATGGGGTAAGAACATTTGTGGACTTCGAGGTGATTGAGATAGTTGATGATAGTTGTCCTTATCCTACGTTGTTGGGAATTGATTGGGCTTTCAATAATTCACTGTTGTTGACTTAAAGAAAAGAAGAATGACATTTGAAGGTGATGTCCTTAGGGTCATTGCACCTCTAGATCCTGATGAAGGTCGAAGATACACAGAACCCATCAAAGAAGAAGATCGCACATACGAGCTAGAGAATATATATAAATTGATAGCGAGACAACATGATTACATTAACCTTATCGTAGATGGGAATTTAAGTTGGTGAAGTGAAAATGCATGCTCATCGAACTCAGAAGAAGCACTGGAGAATTGGTAGAACAAAATGTATGAAGTCTCTGGACGGAGATGTTCTAGATTGACCAAAGAAGTTCGTTGGATTGGCACGAAAGTAAGCAATATGCCCACATTTGATGGTTTAAATCATTTAGAAACATTCTTATCAGATTTTGAAGAAATTGTACCAGCACAAGAAAGATTGTTGGAACTGGATGAGTCTTTGAAAGAAACTCCAACAAGATGGTGGGGGACACATAAAAACAACATCATGGACTAGATGCAATGTCGCACTTTGATGGTAGTGTGCTTTTCAGAACAAGTAGAAGGATGTGAAGTTCGATACACAGGTCAAAGTTGTCTGACAGACCATGTGTGAGGTTGTGAGGAGGCCTGGAGCAGCATTCCTCAAGAACAGTGGGTGCACAATTTCATCAACACTTTGGACACAATGCCTATCAATTGATATCTTCAAGCAGAACTGCACCTCACTACTGTAGATTGGTATGGTATGACTCAAAACTTTGTAACTACATTTTCATTTGAAAGTCAGTATCCTTCAGTAAATCAAGCTCTACAAGTTTTAAGACAGAAAGTCTTTGAGGAGGTACCTAACCTCCCTGTTGAGCAAGAAGAGGATGAATGGACTGAACCTCTTCAGAAATTGCAAGGATGTTACAATATCAATGCAGATGAAGATGATGATCCTAGGAATGTGAACATCGCAGAAACAGAAGGTTGGAGAGAAGTAGAAGGACTGGGAGTCGAACTACCTTTCATAGGACAGTCGATCAAAATAAATAAAGTTAATATTGGAACAGAGCAAGCACCTAATCTTGCTAATGTTGGGGATTACTGGGATGATTCCACCATTGATAAGATCACAGAACTATTGCATGAATATCAGGACTTGTTCCCAACCAAGTTCACTGATATGAAGGGCATAAAAGGGCCCATGGGAGAGATGAAGATCCCCTTGAAGCCAGATGTTGGGCCAGTTAAGCAGAGACCCTACAGATTGAATCCCAAATATAAGTAGAAAGTGAAGATTGAACTAGACAGGATGTTGGAAGTTGGAATCATAGAACCTGTGGAAGATTCAGAATGGATTAGCCCTATGGTGATACAATATAAGAAGATGAGAGAGATCAGGATCTATGTAGATCTCAGGAATTTGAATGATGCTTGTTTGCATGACCCATTCCCTACACCGTTTACAGACGAAGTGTTAGATAATGTAGGAGGTCAGGAAGTTTACTCCTTCACATATGGATTTTCAGGTTATCACTAGATCAGGATTGCCAAGGAAGATCGCCACAAGACCACATTTGCAACAGAATAGGGATCCTACCAGTACATACTGATGCCTTTTGGATTGAAGAATGCACCAGCCATCTTTTCTAGGGTGGTGGTCGAAGCGTTCAAGGAGTTTTTACACAAATTTATGGAAGCATATTTTAATGATTGAATTGTTTTTAGCTTATTACAAAACCATATTGAATGTTTAAGACTAATGTTGGATAAGTGCAGGCAATGTCATATTTCCATGAACCTGAAGAAGTGCATCTTCTTTTCACCCTTTGGAGTACTGCTAGGGAATATTGTGTGTAAGCAGGGGTTGTTGGTAGATCCATCCAAGATTGTCATTATTGTTGATCTACCCCCCCCCCCTACCTCAATCAGACAACTGCGCACTGCACTGGGACATACTAAATACTACAAGAAGTTAATTAAGTGATATGCATAGATTACAACACCTATGGAGAAGTTATTGAAGAAATATTGTCAGTTTCAATGGACAGAAGAATGTCAGCAGAGCTTTGACACACTGAAACAGAAAATGGTTACTGTGCCTATTCTAGTTTTCCCAGATTGGAGCAAGGAATTTCACGTGCATGTCGATGCTTCATCTATTGCACTAGGAGCAGTGTTAGCACAACTAGGAGTAAGAGATATTGACCACCTGTTATCCTTTGCTAGCAGGAATCTATCCATAGCTGAGATAAACTACACTACCACTGAGAGAGAAGGTTTATCCATGGTGTATGCGTTGCAGAAGTTTCGACACTACTTGTTGGGAGGACATTTTAAG
Source organism: Picea sitchensis (assembly GCA_010110895.2). Classification (NCBI taxonomy): domain Eukaryota; kingdom Viridiplantae; phylum Streptophyta; class Pinopsida; order Pinales; family Pinaceae; genus Picea; species Picea sitchensis. The sequence continues at coordinate 6,253 of SNQJ01S0184286.1, read as the reverse complement.
ATGTTCATTGATCACTCTGCGTTGAAATACCTAGTAAACAAGCCAATGTTGGGGGGAAGGATATGCAGATGGTTACTATTATTCCAGGAATATGATTTTGAGATTGTGGTCAAGGTAGGGAGAATGAACAAGGGACCTGACCACTTGTCTAGGTTGGAGCATGGAGAAGAACCTACCAGTTTGGAGGATACACTACCAGATGCACAGTTGTTGGCCATTAGAAGGGTTGATGATCACTTCATCGAGGTAGTCCAGTTCCTATCAACAGGAATGGAACCTCGTGAATATACAACCATCCAGAAGAAATAGCTAGTATTTTGTGCTGCAGATTTTTCACTTATAGCTGGACAGCTATACAAGATGGAAACCAATGAGATATTGAGGAGATGTGTTATGGAGGAAAAGAGGCCACTGATTCTGGTAGAACCACATGAAGGAATCGTGGGAGGACAGTACGTAGGGAAAGCAACAACGCAGAAGGTTCTTAGAGCTAGCCTCTGGTGGCCTACCTTACATAAAGATGCTAAGGCATATTATAAAGCATGTGAAGTATGCCAAAGAGTTGGGAAACCTTCCAGAAGAGATGAGATGCCTTTAGTACCACAACTCACCTTACAGGAATTTGAGAAATGGGCCATTGATTTCATGGGACCTATTAACCCGCCAGGAAAGCGCACGGGAGCTAGATACATCATCACTGCAACAAAATATTTGACAAGATGGGAAGAAGCAAGAGCAGTTAAGGACTATAGTGCAACTACATCTGTGAAATTTATAATTGGTGATATCATAACCAAGTTTGGATTCACGAAGACCTTTATGAGCGATCAAGGTACACACTTTATTAATAAGACCATTGAATCCTTGACTCAGGAATTTGTAGTTCACCATCAGAATAGTGCTCCATACCACCCACAAGCGAATGGGATGGTTGAAGCTTTCAACAAGATCTTGGAGACAACGTTGATGAATATTTGCAGCGTGAACATGGATGACTGGGATCTGAGAGTACCAACAGTACTATGGGCCTATAGAACTACTTGCAAAAAGCTAACAATGCAAACTCCCTTTAAGTTGGTGTATGGTCTTGAAGTAGTTGTCCCTATGGAATATTTGGTTCCTAGTCTCAGAATTGCAGCATTCATGGATATGGATGCCACTATCTTTTTTCAAGAGAGGATTGCGTAGTTGGTAGAACTAGAAGAAGGCATATTTATTGCAAGATTCCATCAGCAAGTACAGAAGGAACGAGAAAAGGCCTACCATGACAGACATATCAAGAAGAAATCCTTTAAGAAAGGAGATCTAGTATTGGTATATGACATCAAGTTCATGAAACATCCATGGAAGTTCAGAACACATTGTCTTGGGCCATTTGAGGTTGCATATGTTACAGAAGGAGGAGTTGCGTAGCTGAAAACACTGAATGGAGAGTGGAAGGAAGGTTTAGTGAATGGGAGTCGGTTGAAATTGTACTATGACAACCAGCTGCCTCACAGCTCTCAATAAAAGAATGAGAAGAAGGGTCTAGGTACCAGGTGCAGTTGAAACAGGGTACCAAACACAGAAAGGATAGTCTACACAAAGAAGGGAGGGACAGTGCAAAAAGCACAGGTTTCCCTACACATTCTGAAGACGAAGAAAAATAGAAGGTTCAGACCTAAAGTGCCTCGGGACGAGTCACATGTGAGTGTTGGGGGCCTGTTGGCCCTTGGTTATGGAAGGTTGTGAAGATTAAGGAAAGAAGCGTGAAGTGAAAACTGCGCGGAAGACAAGTTGACTGAGAATGGGTCGAAGTGGCCAAAAGAGCAAAAAAGAAGGAGTGGAGTAAGAGAAAGCAAGTCATTGGACAGGGAGATTGAGGAAGACAGATCAGCAAGGAATATGGATCGTGGACAACTCGGCAAGCGGAAAAATCCACTAATGGATGCTTTGGAGCACCTCGCAAGAAAGAAGGAAAGACTGGCTGGCGAAGCCCTAAAAACGTGGTTCAAGTTGACCCAGGGTTTTAGACACCTAGGGTTTTCGTATTTAGGGTCTTGACACCTAGGCTTCGACTTAAGGTTGGCCGAGAGTCATTGTAATGTATAAATAAAGGTCAATATGACCTGGGATGGGTGACAGGATGTTATGATGAGTGGTCATTGTTATTGTTGAGAGAGAAGTATTGTGTGGTTAGAGAAGTATGTGTTGTAATATCTTTAGCTAGGTGTGAAGATCAACCCTGCAGATGGGTGCACAGGGAGGGGAGAGAAGAAGAGAAAGAAAGAGAGATCTGAAAGCTAAGATTACAGCTAGAACTATATGCTTTCATCTAATATATTATAAAGCGTAGTTCTGTGGATGTAGCCTTAGAGAGAGGGTGAACCACGTATATCTTGGTGTTATGTGTGATTGTTGTTGATTATCTCTGTCATTTTATATGTTGTTATAGTGTTGTTTTGTTAGATCTGAGATATACTGTGCAAGGTGGGATTAAGTTGGTAAAGAATAACTAGATATGTGTGTGTGAGTTTCCCTAGATCCACTCTGCATTCCCTCTGGTTATAGACACCTGTTTCCTCCAACCCCCTATTGCTACTTCGGGTGAGACGAAAGAATATATATCGTGGTTAAAAGTGGTATAAATTGATAATATTTATTCACCCCCCCCCCTCTCAGTATTCCAAAAATTGGTATCAGAGCAGGTTCCTTCAGGAAATAGTTTAACCACTGGAAGGAACATCATGGAGAGAAACAATTTGTATAAGAATGGGATACCACATTTTGATGGAAAGAAATATGCATTCTAGAGAAGAAGGATGAAAACATATGTTCAAGCATGGGGATTTGATGTTTGGAAATAGGTAATAGACAGATACAAAGAACTCGTCAGTCCTCCAACAGATAATGATCGAAGTAAACTCAGTCAAAACAATTTGAGGGCTAAAAATGCTATCTGGAATGGTTTGGTTGATTCAATATATGTCAAGGTTATGCATTGTAATTATGCAAAGGAGATATGGGACAAACTTCAGAATGTTTATGATGGGGATGCCAAAGTCAAAGGAGCCAAGCTTCAAACTTACAGAGGTCAATTTGAACAACTGAAGATGAAAGAAGAAGAGGACATTGCAGCCTACTTTCTACGAGTTGATGAAATAGTGAATGTTATTAAAGGTTTGGGAAAAGAAATGAACAAACTAGTCATTGTTCAAAAGGTACTATGGGTCTCTACCACTGAGATTTGATTTGAATATTTCAGCCCTAGAGGAAAGAGAAAACCTAGGTAAGATAAGCATGGATGAGCTACATGGAATATTTACAGCTTATGAAATGAGGACAGAACAAGAAAATTCATTCACAACAAAAGCAGTTTTTAAAGCATCCAAAAGGACAAAGAAGAAGAAAAAGCCCGATTCAAAGCCAAATTGCAGTTGTAGTGATGATTTAGATGAGGATGAATAAATGGTCAACTTTGTAAGGAATTTGAAGAAAGGAACCGACAAGTACAAAGGTATGCTTCCCTTAAAATGTTTTAATTGTGGTAAAATTGGTCATTTTGCAAATAAGTGTCCTTATGCTAAGAAGTCAGACAGTGATGAAGAAGAAGATCCCAAGAAAGAAAAGAAATATCAAAAGGGAAACATGAAAGATAAAAGGAAAGTCTTCAAGAAAAATATCTACTCAAGAGAAGACAGTTCTTCATCTGATGAAGATAATAAAAGCGAGAGTGACTCAAATAGAGTACTCTTTATGGCTACGAAAAATAAGAAAAATGATGAAGAAGGTGAAGTGGATTTTGAGGCAGAATTAATCAATTCTTTAACTGAGCTGAAGAAAGAAAGGAAGAAAAACATCTACTTGAAAACCCAACTTGAAGAAGGAAGAAGCAATACAGATCTAGATGATAAAGAAATAAAGGGAGTGTGAGAAGATTGAGAAGGAAATCATGACATTGAGAGTTGAAGTCAAAAACCTCAGCAAGATCTTGAAAAGTTCTCAAGTGTTAGAAAACATTCTCCACAGTCGAAGGCCATATAGTGAAAAATCTGTACTAGGATACAAGAATGTTCACATTGAGTAAGGTTTAAGCTCCATGACGAAAGCAACAAAACAAAGGAGTTATGCAGAAGTTCTCAAAGGAAGGAATCATGGTCAACAAGAATCAGAAAGGGATGAATACATAAGACCTTCTACATTTAGGAAACAAAGAATATTCAATCATTTTGAAAGAAACAACCAAAGAGAATATCTTGATCAACCAAGGAAGAATTACAGAACGAATACACCACAAAGAAGATCATTCACTTCCAGGTATGTAAATTTATTTTATGGTCATTGTTTTAATTGTACTAAATTTGGGCATAAAGCTATAGATTGCAGGGCTTATGAAAGAAATGATCAGGCAAGAAATGTATATGTGGCTCCACATAATATTGAATGTTACAAATGCCACAACTATGGACACATAGCTCGAAATTGCAGAAGCATGATAAAGCCTCCTATGAAGGAAAATATTGATGACATATACAAGAAGGCCTGAAAAAGAAGTGAAGAAAAAGAAGAGCACATAAATTAATAACAAGTCCAAGGAATCATGCTTACAATATTAGCAGCAGCACAAGATCATGATGAATTTACAGGAAAAGAGGAAAGTGTCAGAATTCAGGCAGAGGATGAAGAAGAAGATGCCAAAACTCAGGATGATGACAAAATTCATAAAGAGGATGAAGAGGAAGAGGTCTCCATAGATGAAGATTGATCTGCATCAGAGAAGGTATTATTTTGAGCTATCTGGCTTGGATACTCCTAGTAAATATGAATTTTGAACAGGGGGAGTTAGTGTAGTAGCTATTGTAGATCAGAGAACTATCTTTTGAGTAGTATGAAGTGTTTACATAGATAGATTCAAAGAAATCAGATAGCAGATGTAGGGATATTTTCAATACATGGTGTTTTAGATATGTAGAGTTTGGTTTGCAGTGGACATGTGATGATCAGTTGTAGATGTATAGTACAGTGACAAATGTGTCATCATTGTGAACAGTTGAGTAGCATAGTTGTGAACAGTTTGTGAGATATGGACAGATATGGATTCATGAGATGCTTAGCAGGTACAAAGAGTATGGTTCAAAGAAGATGCACAATAGTGTATGTACAATGGTAATCAATGGAATCAGCTGGAATCAATGGTAACAGAAAGTCAACCAGTGAAAGGTTTATCAGAATAGGGAAAGAGAAATTTTCAGCAAAATCTATATCGTCATAATGAAATCATTTGACAACATATTCAAGTGAACATGGCAAGTGATTGAAGAAATCAAATTTTGAATTATTTTTATATATGTCAGTGAAATTCAAGAGGAAGCACCAATGGACAATAAGTAGCACTGGAAGAGAGGAAAGGAAACATTTCACAAGTATTTCTACATCTTGCAGAGAAGGCAAATCATTAGAGAGAGATATCCAGAGAGGACGATCAGTAGCATGCAGATAGGGGGAGACATACCCACATGGGGATATATTCTTTTGCCTATGATTGGTTAGAGCAGGTACAGTGTCAGGAGGAGACAATTCACAAGGGGAGTTAACCTTTGGTCAAGGAGGAAGAGAAATAACATATGCATGAAGAAAGGAGGATTATCCCCAAGGAGAGATACCCTTTTTCCATTGATTTCAAAGGGGGAGAGTGAGAAATATTGATGAGGAATGATGGCCACAGGGGGAGCATGAGCATGAGTGTTTCCATGTCTAAGTGTTGCAATCAATGTTGTTGTTTCCATCAATTCCAAAGGGGGAGATTTTTGGATAGTTGGTTTGGACAGTTGGTTGTCATTGATGTCAACCCTTGGAGAGTGATCTTGGAAATTGATGTCAACCCTTATAGATTGATGTGGATGATATCGTTGGACAATTTTTTATCATATGTATGATCGAGATTGATTATGAGTTAGTTGGGTACATTTGATGTAGTCTACATGTTTCCCTGGAGGTGTGGTTATGGGACCCAAATTTGATTAAAGAATAACGACATGAAGGATAGTGAAATTGTAGGTAATAATATCATGGATGGATAGTACACATAGTGCCATTTCTGGTGATATGTGGAACGCCACGTGGTTCCTCATGGTTAGGGAGATATGGCCTTGTGAAGTTGGAAGCCCCGAAGAATGGGAAACAAGCCCTAGTTAGCTACAAGTCAATGAGTAAAAAGGGAAAAGTGGTTGTAACAAGAAATTCAAGAAGCCCTGAGATTAAGGAAACAGGCTAC
>SNQJ01S0184285.1:0-18884 GCA_010110895.2 Picea sitchensis | reverse complement strand
CAATCATTACAATGCATATCTAAATCCTATCCTAAGTCGGATCTTTTTTCTAAATCAGCATAGGATGTCCTAGTCTCACGCAACCGAATGCTATTACAGGAACTGAACGAGATATTGTTGTTACGGCTGGTGTAACAACTTCTTCTTCATCGTTGTTGATGTTGTTTCAACATCACAATTCGTGGGTTGTTTCAGCCACGTGAATTGCGCTCTAACTATGTTTGACCGCTGACTGTGGCGGCTTCCTTTTTTAGCATCATCGGTTTTGGCGGTTTCTCTGTGTTTCAGCATCTGCAACTCTGGACTGTGTACTAGCTCCGTGTTTCAGCATCTTGCGACCTCGGACTGTGTAGCAGCTCCGTGTTTCAACNTGTGATCTCGGACTGTGTAGCAGCTCCGTGTTTCAGCATCTGCGGCCTCGGACTGTGTAGCAGCTCCGTGTTTCAGCATCAGTTCTGTGTTTCAGCAACGACGGCCTTGGATGCAAATATGCAGTTTTAGACACTTATGCATTTCTAATCGATGGTTAAGTACGAGAGTGATGTAAAATATTATGAAAAACAAATTAAACATATAGTAATGAGAAAGGACGTTGTATACCTTTGAGATGATCAGATAAAGTGATAATATGAGTCTAAATGTAGGTGATCAAGAGTATAATGGTGGCAAAAAGTACAGGCAGAAAGGTACATTGTGTGGTCCTAACAAGGGGTAGGGGGCGTTGGCCTCTAAACATTCACGAAAAATGCCCAGAAATTCAAAAAATCAAGCCAATTCATTCAATCAACTTGAATGAGATGGGAACAAGAGACAATCACTCATATCTAAGAATCAAAGATAATATGGAGAAGGTCAAGAAGTGGGAAAAGGACCAAAACAACATATATGAAGGGAAACAAAAATCCAAGCTCTTCCCCAGTGGAGTCGCCAATTTTTGTTACAGGTGAATCCTCCTATGGAAAAGTGGATTCCCTCTTGGTATCTAGACCCCTAAAACCAAGACAGAAAGGGTGCTATCATTTGTCACTGACATCCTTTTAGATCTAATTAAGCTAATATATGAAGAGGAAGAATAAAAATATGTACCTTGTTAAATGGTGTTTGTCCTCGAAAATTCCAAGTTGAGCTTCAATATTAATCTCCTTGATAGGCCTTGTAGAAAAAACAAAGTGTTACACCTCAAAATTACTCACTTCAATAGTGTCACAAGTGTCGTCATTACAAGCGTTATAAGTGTCACATCTGGTCTGCAAGTGTCGCATCTTGACTACAAGTGTTGCAAGCGTCACAAACATCATACTTCCATCTCGCATATGTTGTGCCTCTAACAACATCACAAATACACTTAAGACACCCGAAAGGCTAGTTTTGAAGAAGAGAAATCAGATGACAGGGAGTACAAACCTTTTGCCATTGAAAGAACCACTAAAAAATGGATTTTGGAGAGGAGCGCTCCCGTACCCACTTCCAGGGAGTGTTGGTGCTCCTTGAGCCTATTTGGGGGAGTTTTTGAGTGCCCTGTGCACCCTTTTGGGGGAGCGTTGTACCCTTTTCTGAGCAAATTTTTGGTTTGTTGAGGAATCAGGGAAGAATCCCTCAATTCCTGAAGGTGGTTGGATTCGAATGGATGGTCAAGGAATGATCTTAGGGAAGATCCTGAATTGAAGGAGAGGAATCCTCAACTTATCCCAAAGACCTCTCAAGTGGTTGGACCTATCCAAGGCTATATACGGAGGCCTTCTCATGGTGAAAGGTATAAGGGAAAGAGACTACAGATTGATACCAAACTTATGATCATGTAAGTGGTATGAACAGAAGGGGATGGAGATTGAGAATTACATGAAAATCATGATCTCATGAATGAGATGTCATCAAAGAAATCAATGGATATTACTTGAGAAAATGGATTGAACAAGGCGAACTGGAAGAAGATGTTGCACCCTCATTCAAAGGATTGTAAGTACGTTTACTTCTTCTCATTAATAATCAATGCTTGGCTTGTTTCTTTCAAACTTATGCTTGTTCCATATGAGTTTGTCTGCAGTATATGGATCTATATTTGAGCTAATCTCAGTAGAGTAGGAAGTCCATTGTATCTTTGTTTTTCCTACAGGACCTATCAGGGAGCTCGGGAATGAAGCTCAGCTAGGATTTTGCAAGGACAAACGTCGCTAATAAGGTACATATCTTTCTCCATCTCTTTCATTGATTATCTTGATTATATCTAAAATGAATTCAATGTCCATGCTAAGAACTTTTCTGTCTTGGCATTAGGATTCTCAACACCAAGAGGGAATCCACTTATCTGCAGGGGGATTCACCTACAACAGAAATTGGTGACTCCACTTGTTTCAATACCCATGTCAGTTCATGTTCATTTGATCCACCAATTACATATCTATGTCAGTTTCATGTCATTGATGGGGGATACATCAAGGCCCTCCTTCGATGAGTCTATTCCTGTTGAATTCAACACATTATCTAGGAAACAGACCTAGAAACCAGTTAGTACCTTGGGACCTGCATGCCTCAATGGCAGGCCTCCTCATGTCCGACAGTGGGTTTACATCACTAACCTCTGATCGGATGATTCCATGGATGTTCGACTTCATCTCATCCATTCACATTCGTTGGAATGTACTAGAGTACCTTGGGAATCATTGACATCAATGGTGATCTCCCTCGTGCTTGTTAACGGTTTACATCATTGACCGGTAATCAAGTGGTTTATGCCATGTTTGACATCAGGACATCTATTCACATGGTTAGATTCTTACTACATCAGGATCAGTAAGAAGACCCTAGGTTGAGTTGTCACTCTTATATGTACTTTGCCCAGGTTGCGAAGCAGTTCTTTTGAACTATGACACATATATTGTTACATAGATCCACTTTGTATTGGTCATGGCTATGTCTTGTCATCTCATAGATCCATTGTGTATTATTTGTGGCTACGATCAGTTTAGGTCATAGGAGTATAGATCCACATTGTATCTTCAGTGGATATACCATTTTTTATATATAATTATGGATCTGTACTGTATTTTATGGCGGCCATACCTAAAAAGTCTTTATCATTGAAGCATAGGTATGCCTGCCTTAGGTTTGAAAAATGTCATAATATTTGTTTGATGGTTGTGTGCAACTTTTTCGAGTTTCTCTGCATCCATACCCTTGCTTGAAAAATTCTACAAAGTACTTCAGTCATCATCGTCTTCTAACTTCGTACTTTGGAGGGAAATCTGTTACACCTCAAAATTACTCACTTCAATAGTGTCGCAAATGTCTTCATTACAAGTGTTATAAGTGTCGCATCTGGTCCACAAGTGTCTCATATTGACTACAAGTGTTGCAAGTGTCACAAAAATCATACTACTATCTTTCCCATGTCTTGCCTATAACGACATCACAAAGACACTTAAAACACCCCAAAGACTAGTTTTGAAGAAGAGAAATTAGTTGACAGGAAGTACAAACCTTTTGCCACTAAAAGAACCACTAAAAAATGGATTTTGGAGAGGATCGCTCCCATACCCACTGTCAAGGAGTGCTGGCACTCCCTGAGCCTCTTTAGGGGAGTGTTTGAGCACCCTGTGCACCCTTTTGGGGGAGCGCTACCCTTTTCTGAACAAATTTTGGGTTTGTTGAGGAAAATCAGGGAAGAATCCCTCAATTCCTGAAGGTGATTGGATTCGAATAGATGGTCAAGGAATGATCTTAGGGAAGATCCTCAACTAATGGAGAGGAATCCTCAAATTATCCCAAATATCTCTCAAGTGGTTGGACCTCTGCAAGTTTATATAAGGAGGCCTTCTCATGGTGAAAGGTACATGGGAAAGAGACTAGATATTGATACTAAACTTATGATCCTGTAAGTGGTATGAAAAGAAGGCAATGGATATTGAGAATTACATCAAACTTATGATCTCATGAGTGAGATGTCATCAAACCAATCAGTGGATATTACTTGATCAATGGGGTTGGACAAGGATAACTGGAATAAGATGTTGCACCTTCATTGAAAGGATTGTAAGTACTTTTACTTCTTCTCATTAATAATCAATGTTTGGCCTGTTTCTTTCAAACTTATGCTTGCTCCATATGAGTTTGTATGCAGTAGATGGATCTATATTTGAGCTAATCTTAGTAGAGTAGGAAGTCCATTTTATCTTTTTTTGTCCTACGGGACCTATCAGGGAGCTCAAGATTGAAGTGTAGCCAGGACTTTTCAAGGACAAACATCGCTAATAAGGTACATATCGTTTTCCTTCTCTTTAATTGATTTTCTTGATTAGATATAAAAGGAAGACAGTGTCCATGTTAAGCACTTTTCTGTCTTGGCCTTAGGATTCTAGAGACCAAGAGGGAATCCACTTGTCCGCAAGGGGATTCACCCACAACACAAATATACAACGAGCTTCCTATTCTACTGAGATTAGCCCAAATACAGATCTATCTACTGAAGACAAGTTCATGTGTAACAAACATAAACTTGAAATAAACAGGCCAAGCATGTATGTACATTAATGAGAATAAATGAAGAATACTTACAATCCTATGATGAAGGTGAAACAACTTCTTCCATCTCTCCTTGTCCAACCCCTTTGCTCAAGTAATCTACATTGATTTTTCTTCAATGGCATGTCACTTATGGGATCATAAGTTTGGTGTAATTCTCAATCTCCATCTTATTTTCACCATGAGGAGGCCTCCTTATATAGGCTTGGAGAGGCCTAACCACTTGAGATGTATTTGGGATAAGCTGAGGATTCCTCTCCTTCAGTTGTGGATCTCCCCTAAGATCATTCCTTGACCTCATATTCGAATCCAACCACCTTCAGATATTGAGGGTATTCTTCCTTGATTTCCTCCAACAAACCAAATTTCCCCCAAAAAGGCTAGTGCTCCCTCAAAAGGGGCATAGAGCATTGGAACGCTCCCCCAGAAGAGGGTATAGAGCACCAACGCTCCCTGATAGTATGTAGGGGACCGCTCCCTTCCAAAATTGACTTTTGAGTGGCTTTTTGAGTGGCAAAAGGCTTTTACTCCTTGTCAATTGATTTATCTTCGTCAACACTAGTCTTTGAGGTGTCTTAAGTGTCTTTACAATGTCGTTAGAGAGATGACATAGAAAAGATAATGTTTGTGACATTTGTGAAACTTGTGACCAATATGAGACACTTGCAATATTTGTAATGATGACACTAACCATCATTGAAATGAGTGATTTTGATGTGTAACACACCAAGATGGGTATTAAAGATTTTGAGTGACATCTGGTGCTCAAGTATCGTGGTGGTATACATAGATACATACAGGCCAAAATGATTTTTTTTTACATATCGTCCTTGGGCACATCCTATTGATATGCCGTCAAAATCAAGCAAAAGCTTAAAAAAAAGACTAAGCAATTTGGGTTTGGGAACCCCTCACATCAAAAGCAAGTAAAGTGAATCCCCAACCCGCAGAACAAAGGATAGAGAAAATACAGATAGCCTCAGCACAACCATTCTAGGCCGTGAGAAAAGAAGGACATCGGAAAGACAAAGAAATATATCGAGAAGTGATGCAACTTCCATAAGATCCCCTGGAATAAGACTGTTGATTGTCGCTCAAAGAAATCGTTGGTGTTTAAGGTGAAATCCTCTGAATCATATGTAGGTTTTGGCTCTAAATCATAACCATAAAGTGGGAAACAGATCATTGACACGAAACCAAGTACCACCGTTGCTACCACCAAGGTCCAGCCTGGTGAACCATACGAGCCAGAACAAGGCGAGTGCCTATTTCATTCACAGATGTGGGTAAAAGGAACCCCATTGTAATTTATCGTTGATAGTGGTAGCCATAAGAACCTAATCTCATAAGAGGTCATAAAGCGGATATCAATTACGAAAATGCCACACCCACAACCCTACACCATTGTATGGCTCCGCCAAGGAAGTGATATCCACGTCAACCAACAATGTTGCCTCTCGTACATCATCAAGCCCTTCAAAGATGAGGTATTATGTGATGTTTCTCCTCTCGATTTTTTTAATGTTCTTTTGGGCCAAACTTATATATGGAAACATCATGTTGTATATGAGTCTAGGCCTCACAATATTATTATTACTTTGAACATAAAATTATATTGGATACTCAAAGAAGTCCGAACTAGTGTTATTTCCTTGATATCTTCCAAGCAATGCAGGAAGTTCATATCTCATACCAAGAATTTTGTATTCTTCATGAATTTATCTCAGAGCGAGCAAAAGATTGGAGCTACATCCAAGGCCTACATGACCGACCTCTCCACACATCAGAAGCAACTGTATAAGGTCGTGGTAGTATACAAAGATATCTTATCCTCACCTACTAGGGTACCTCTGAACTATCGGGTCAAACATCCCATCGATCTAACCCCCAGGGCACTGCTTCCCAATGGGCCAGTCTACCATCTCTCTCTGTTATAGAGTGAGGAAATCAAGAGATAGATCCATAAAATTCTCCACAAGGGGCACATACTTCCCATTCCATCGCCTTGTGGGAGCTCAATCATGCTGGTGCAGAAGAAAGACAGGAGTTGGCAATTTTGAATTGATTATCGAGCCCTAAATAAAATCACAGTCACGAACTAGTACCTGATTCCATGAATCGACGATCTCCTTGATCAACTCAAGGGGGCCAAATAATTCAGTAAGATTGATATCAAGTCTGGCTACCACTAGGTCCACATAGAATAGAAAAATGTATGGAATACTACCTTCAAGTCAAAAGAAGATCTTTTTGAATGGTTGGTCATGCCCTTCGGTTTGAAAAATTCTCTAGCAAATTTCATGAGGATGATGGAAAATATATTGCAAACTTTCACCAATAATTTTGTAGTGGTGTATCTGGATGACATCCTCATCTACAAGATTTGGGAGAAACATTTGAAACATATTCAACAGTTTTTGCACACCCTTTGGTAGCACAAGCTATATGCCAACTTGTAAAACTACTCCTTCGGCATGGATAGGGTCCAATACCTAGGCTACATCATGGATCAACATGGTGTGCATGTGGACCCAACCAAGATAAAGGTCATCTATGACTGGCCAACCCCAACCACGCTCACTTAGCTTCAAAGCTTCTTAGGCCTTGCTAGTATCTATCACAAGTTCATGTTTGGATTATCCCATATTACATGGGCCCTGAGCCAAGTAACTAGGGGTGGTGGTAAGGAAACATTTGTGTGGGGCTTGTCCTAAAAACAAGTGTTTGATTATTTAAAACAACGTGTGTGCTCATCCCTATTACTTTCATTACTGGACCTGTAACAACCCTTTGAGATCAAGACAAATGCTTCAGAGTATGTTGTGGGTGTAGTTGTCACTCAGAATGACCACTCTGTTGCCTATCACAATGAGACACTATTAGATGTTGTCCATAAATACCATACTTACAACACATAAATGTAGTCCATTGTGCAATCTTGCTGCCAGTAGAAAAATTACATTCTCAGGAAGGACAAAGTCATCCACATGGATCATAAGCCACTACAGTTCATGTAGACATAAGGAAAATTATAGAATGAGCTCCAACAGAAGTGGTCCACATACTTGCAGCAGTTCCACCTCAACATCATGTATAAAACAGGAAGTGCCAACTGATTCATTGATTGCCTCGGTCGACCTCCAGTCACGACACTCACCACAGTGCTAGACTCTTGAGGCCACGAGACCTCTTGATGGCCCAACCTGTATGAGACAGACCCTAAATTCACCACCGCATACTAAATGTTGGGAGCAAACTTAGTTCCCACTAATTGCCATCTTCAGGACGGGCGATTGTGTGAAATGAGCCATATTTGTGTTCCATAAAGTGAGCGAGCAAAGATAATTTGGGAATCCCACTACATTCGGGTAGTAGGACACTTCGACGTCAAAAATATAGTGTTAGTACTGCAGAAACATTTCTACTAGATGAAACTTCAAGAGGATGTCAACAAGTATATCAGGTCGTGCACTTTCTGTGCTATTTCCAAACCGACCACTAAGAAACATGGCCTATACACCCCCTTGCCTACTCTCGACAGACGATGTGAATCCATCTCAATGTACTACATGTTGGGCCTTCCATATGCCAAGAGAGGAAATGACTATGTTTTTGTGGTTGTTGATCTCTTTTCCAAGATGGAGATCATGGTTGCCTGAAAGAAGAGCATCACAGTAGAGGCCACTACCAAGTTATTCTTTGAATGAGTATGGGTAAATTTTGGAATACCAAAAAATATTATCTCAGATGGAGATAGATAGATCCTCAGAACATTTTGGTCAAGCCTATGGTCACTTTTGGACACCAAGCTCAACAAATCTACTGCCAGACAGATGGCGAAACTGAGTTTGTCAATCAGATGATTGTACATATCCTATGCATGTAAAATTCCAAGAACCCCTGCACATGGGATGAGAATATTCCATATGTTCATCATGGATACAACCAAGCCCTACATAGCTCAACCCGCCATATTCCCTTTCAGGTCGATTTGGTATTCCAACCATTGGGTCCCATGGATTTTGCACTATCTCTTGTAGCCACCCCGACCAACACATCTCCTGAAACAACTGAAGTTGAAGAATCCTCTCAGTTCATTGAACATATCCAATAGATCCACCAACAAGTTCAGGATATTTTGCATAATTCCAATGCCAGGTACAAGCAGTGCCATGATCAACATCGGGTGCCACATAAGTTTCATGTGGGAGACAAAGTGTGGTTGCACTTACACAAAGAACACCTTACAGGGACCCATGAGAATATTATCCCACTCTGTTATGGACCTTACACCATCACCAACGTTGTGCGTGATGATTCGTTTGAGCTCATCATTCCCCCTTTCCTTGGTCTGCACCCAATGTTCAACGTGGCTCACCTTCGACCATATTTCCCACCATTATTAGACACCTTAGAGATAGTAGAATAATTGACACCCACATAGCTCAACCCTGAATGAATGCAACATGAATCCAATGATCATATTGTGGAGACACAGATCAAGGTCACTCATGAGAAAGGGATCCAACTTTATTGAGTTGTCAAAGCACGACAGCTCTTGCACCAAGGAAAATAGCTCACTCGGGGACAAATTCAACAAAATTTCCTCATCTGATGGGGGAAATCAACCCAATGGATACCATTGCTTCCTAATGGGGTAGGATTGATCCATATGGATGTTGGTGGACTCCCACCTATTCCAAATGGATCATTTTGGTAGTTTTCCAGTTCGGCATTTTTCTCTAGTTTTCGGGTCCCCAACTTCTAGGGTCGTTTTGAGGCCCTAAACAATATTTTTAGGACTCACCACAATCAAAATATAGAAAGAGTTAGATATAAATGGAAACATGTGTATTGCTCGGAGAAACCTTTCCAATAGGTTATCGTTCGCCTGAAACAAAGATCGTATGCAAAATTTATGACCTCGGGAAGTTGATGTACTAACTTACCCTAATGGGGTCCACATGACTTTTGGCGCTTCATCTCCTCGGTTATGTTTTTAGATGTCTAGGGTTTTTGTCACTTCATCTCCTTTTTATTGTAAAAATTCTTGGACAACCTCATTGTAACCATATTCTTACGAATGAGCACGACCATCACATCTCTTCTCATAGATAAGTCGCCACCATTCTAGAAAGCTTGTTTTCCATTGCATTTTACAGTTTCAACAAATTTTCTTATTGAATAGAAACCAATTTTACTGTATCTATGTTATTCTTATTTTTCTGTGTTAAGAATAATAATGATTGATATCCATTTCGTTCTTCTCATAAAATTCAGATCAACACCTCTATGGTAGGAGGGCACTGGGGTTTTTGAAAACCTACCATAGGGTCAAGAAGGATTTTTTTTGGGATGGCCATAAAACTAATTTTCAAATGTTTGTGGCAGAATGTTTGGTTTTCCAACAAAATAAGGAAGAAACAATTAAGACCCCAGGTATTTTACCACCATTATCCATCCCAAGTCAACTCTGGGAGGAGTTTTCCATGGATTTCATCATAGGGTTACCAAATTCTAAAGGAAATAGTGTCATAATGGTGATTGTTTATAGAATGACCAAGTACACACACTTTTGTGCACTCTCTCATCCTTTCAAATCCAGTACAGTTGCCACCGCATTCATGGAAACAGTTCAAAAGCTACATGGAAGCCCAAAGATTATTGTAAGTGACAAAGATCCCATCTTTACTAGACATTTTTTGGCAGAATTATTTTCTTGTTTGGGTACTCAATTGGCTCATATCTCATATTATCATCCTCAATCCGATGGAAAAATTGTGATAGTGAACAAATTTCTAGAAGGATACCTTCGTTGCTTTGTCTCTGATAAAAAAACATAATCGTTCAAATGGTTACCCTTGGAAGAATGGTGGTATAACACTTCCTTTCATACTAAAATGAAATAGACACCATTTATGGCACTCTATGGATACCACCTACCTTGAATCACTTCTTCTCTAAAATAAAAATCTAAGGTTCAAGCAGTGGAAGATCACATTGAACATGAACAACAAGTTCTCCAACTCTTAAAGGACAACTTGAACATGGCACATAATCGCATGAAAGAACAAACATATCAACATCATAGTGAAAGAAGTTTTGAAGTAGGGGATTGGGTATTGTTAAGACTGCAACCATACAAACATATTTCCCTCAACCAAGCTAAGAAGGATAATAAATTATCACCAAAGTACTATATCCCTTATAAGGTGTTGCAAAATATGGATGCTATGGCATACGAGTTGGAGTTGCCTGCATCTTCGTGAGTACACCTAGTTTTCCATGTTCCATGCTTAAATAAGGTTATAGGTGACAAGATCCCAATTCAAACTATATTTCCAGAACTTGATGAGAAGGAAAAACCATATTGGAGCCTGAGGCTATCACTGACACTAGAATCTGTCAGCTAAGGAATAGATCCATTTCAAGGTATCTCATTAAGTGGAGGAAACTACCTACTGCATATTCCACTTGGGAATATGAGTCTTTTATACAAAAGCATCCAAAATTACTCAAGCATTGTAGACAACACTGGTCTGAAGGGGAGGGGCATGTTAATCCCTATATAATGGCACATTACTCCTTAATTAGGGCATATTACATTAGTAATGTTATTTTATTTATGTCGTCTTGGGTCCATTAGTTGTAATTGTACCTCCTAGTCTACTATATATACCAAGGAGACATTTTCATTTGGAATCATTTTGTATTTAGAAATTTATGTGGTGTATAAGGAGATGCCCCCTCAAAGAGTCTTATTATCTGCAATTGTCTCTTTTTCAAGGCATTGAGTACTTATTCTGAGGTTTTTTTATGCTATTTTGATATTTGGCTCTTAACATAAGTCCTAATATTAAATTCTCAAAAGATGGTAAGCTTTTAAAATGAAAATTTCATTGAAACTTCTACAATTTCAATAAAATGCAGTATTTCCATATGTATCAAGATCAATACTAAGAACCCAAAAGAGCAAATGCGATAATGCAAAAATGAGCAATTGTTTTTTGTATTTTCGATACAAAGAAATGAAAATGCAAGGACTCAATAACAACTTGATATACAGACCCTACTGCAATAAAAAATAGACAAGACAAGAAGGATACGAAGAAGCAAACACTTAGACCAAGATGCAAGGACAACCAATGAAAAATATGATAAGAAATAATACCGCCCAAAAATTAAACAATAAGAAGGTTTTGTTATCACTCTGTAAGAACTCAATTGTTAAGACATAGACCCAAGAAGACTCAACAACAATCCAAAATCACCCAACAAACACCAAACTCAACCAGTAATCCAAAAATTTGGTGTGCATGACTGTTTGAAAAAAACTCATGTCTATACGTGCCCTATAAGAGGACAACTCGTGTATGTACTTATTTGTCAAGGGAAAACCCATGCATATGTAGTAAAACACTGCCAAGGAAAGGATAATTCCAAGAAACTCAGATACAAAGTAAAAATAGTCTATCAAAAAATCAGGTGATAAGGAAACTCAGACTAACATAGAGAAAGTCAAGGAGGAAAACACTCCAAACCCAAAAACAGAAGATTAATCCCTAGTATGGTAACCATTTGTGTTATGAGGAGAATCTCTCTATGGCATGGGGTGAACTACAATAGATGGAATGACTGTAGAAATAAACTCTAATCCCAAGTATGCGATATAAATGAAAATGATAACAAGACAATATAAAGAGCCTATCTCTTCCAAACATTCAATGAAGACCATCGTTGAGGACTCAACTCAATGATTTATACCTGCAACTTGTCCTCAATAACCAAGATACGCAAGAATATGGTGATAATATTTAATGTTAGCATATAAAATAGCATAATCCATTAACATACATGAAAAATACGTCCATGTAATAATAATTAAAATATTTTCAAGATATCAATTAGATGAGAAAAGAGTATTTCTATTAAAATAATCAACAAAAAATGCAAGTGACAAACATTCGTGACGTCTCAGAACTGAGAAACTAAGTCCCTTCCAGCTGGACCTGCACCACTTCAATCCTCCACCAAAGGAAATCTCATAGAAAGGAGACAATGAGGTTCTCCATCAAAGAAGGAAGAGCTTGGGGGATGAACAATGTGTTCGGACTTTAAAGTATAAAGGGATGGAGACTCAATGTGAAGCGAAAATTTCTCTAGAGTATATTTTCTCTCAAAAGTTGAATTCTCTCCTCTTCCATGGCTTGGATATGGCTCAATTTATAGCCTTAAAATGGAACTGAAGGTCCAAGTCTGAACATTTCCAGTATATGGAAGGTCAAGGATCATGGATCCCGTGATGTGACATGGAAACCCAACACAATTTTTAATTTTGAGCACCAAACTCGATGTATGCAGACTGTAGTGGTGCAACCTGCATATACGCATGATGTCTAATTGGCAGGGCGTGTATATGTGGAAAAGTGTGATTTTTTGGCTCTAGGAAGTACAAAAGGGGACTTCAAGTCTTCATAGGGAAATGGATTGTCCATCCAAGTAAGATGCATGGGGTGAGCCAAAATTTCCTATAACAAAGAGAAAGTGTTTTTCATCTTCAACCTTCTTAGTGTCAAAAAGGAGACACACTCTTTCATCTTGTGGAGTTTTAGGAATTGACCAATTCCAAATTTCACTATGGAGCTCATGGTGATTTGCTCTTATCTTAGAAATGCTTATTTTTTTATTTACACTTGTCAAAACATAGAGATAATTTTTATCTTCTAGATTGGGGTTGATTACATCCTTATAATACCTTAATATGTTTTTCATCTAACTCTTTTTCACACCACATTTTCTCCTTCAATTTTGATTTAATGATGTTTTTAATAGTATCCTTGTTATGCAAAATGGTGTTTTCCGTGATTCCTCAATGTCTTAAAGCCAAGACTAGGCATATTTATGCCATCCTCGCTTGAGTTTAAATTGGTTACAACTAGATTTTAAAGAAATTTTAGGAAGCCTCTTGTCTTACATGTTGTTTGACTTGTTCGTATACATTAGGTATCTATTCATAGTCATGCTCTCAATGGGGGAAAGGATTTCCTTTAAGAGGAGGATGGCATAGGGCATATTTCCTTTAATTTTGAGATTATAGGTTATAAAATTATTTTGGATTTTCTCTATCTTTCTCCAGGATTCACGAGATATAATGCATCCCTAGAATTTACATCCATATAGAATAATAGGTGTAAGAAGAGTCTAAAAGGGGATTTTCTTCTTATCCCATATCCAAAGATCATTGATTGAAAATTATTTTCAAGCCCATAATAAACTTTCCATCTCCCAATAATCCTTTTCTCAATGCTATAATTTCAGTTGATCTTGCAGTGAATATCATTTCCAAGAAATTTGTATGAAGTCACTTCCTCCAAGTTGTTGTTTTCATATACAAAGGTATAACACGTGTTCTTATCATATTCAATGATCATGACCTTAGTCTTGTCAGTATTAACATTCATACCCATATTGGAGAAAAACTCAGAGAGGAGTCTTAGTTTCTTTCCAAGATTGTGGGGATTTATCGCAATAAGTAAAATATCATCAGCATAAATAAGCATTTTGATGGCTATACCAGTAAGAGTAGGGTTGACACAACCTGCTTCTTCCAAAAGATCTTCTAACTTGTCAATGTAGATGCCAGAAAGGGTAGAGGACAAGGGACAACCTTGCTTGACCCCAATATTGCAGTTAATCTCTTTCGACCAACCCTCGATGTTCTTAAACTTGGAAATACCATTCTCATACTAAAGAGAAATGAGGTACTATCAGGATGCTAAAATTTGTGTGGTTAAGTATCCTTTTG
Source organism: Picea sitchensis (assembly GCA_010110895.2). Classification (NCBI taxonomy): domain Eukaryota; kingdom Viridiplantae; phylum Streptophyta; class Pinopsida; order Pinales; family Pinaceae; genus Picea; species Picea sitchensis. The sequence continues at coordinate 4,561 of SNQJ01S0184285.1, read as the reverse complement.
AGATGCCCTTGAAAGTGTTTTTGATACCAATTATTAGCACATACAATATAACTCAAAACACATAACACTCCTCTGAATATTTACAACTCTAAATGTTGTTCTAACACTTCTAAGAATGCATGAAATTGACACATATCATTTTGGTCAAAATGACCTTGGAAAACCCCCATGGGGAAAACCAATTTGGATTAGATCTATATATTTGGAGATCTCAAAGAATAAGTACAACAATGAAAATTACAACAAGTGAACCTGGTACAACAGAAACTAATCTTGGATGCTTTGGAGTCCCTTGATGATGTTCCTACTAGCCCATCAATGAAGGCACCCTTAGCCTTGGTGTGCCCTTCTTTCCTTGCTAAACCCTTAACCTCTTTACCTTGTTTTTTTCCTTTTCTTTGATATGAATTTTCCATTACCCACTTGTAGATACGCCCTCCTTGAGGAACTCTTGAGATATTTGGTGAAGCTCTTAGACATGTGCACCCCCTCTCTTTGGTGCACCCTCCTCTTGTACAAACCCCACAAATGGTGTGCCCCTACTCCTTATGTGTGCCCCTCTCAGACAAAACCTTCTCCATGCCTAGAACATTCTTCTCCAATATTTTCTCACTCTTTAAGAGAGTGCGCCCTCCCCCTAGAATGTGCTCCTTCTCCCTTAGAATGTGCCCTTGGTGCTAGAATGAACCCCTTTGTAGAGTGTGTGTGTCCAACTCCATGGAAGAACCCTACTCTTTAAGCCTTGCTCCCTCCAAGCTCAAGTGGATAAATCTTCTCCCTTGTGTGCCCTCCTCCTCTGAAGAATGCACCAAAGTGCTCCAAACCCTCATCCTCTCTTCTCTTATCTTCCTTGTCCTCACCCAACTCTCTCAAGTGAGCAAGTGAATAAAGAGCCTGTTCATTACCCTTTTTCCTCCTTTAGCCTCCTCTGGCCAAACCCTAAAATATCAATGGCCTAGATCCAATATAGCCAAGTCTAATCAATGGGTGAGATTTAATCCAAAAATATCACTTAGGAAACCCACTTTCCTTAGTTTTCTTTCTATCCTTTAACTCACCCACAAAGTTAATGAGTTAAGTGACATATTTCATTTTTGACTTAAATCGCCTAAGTCAAAGTGAGATTAGAATCATAAAATATACTCATATCATCTCACCAAGAGTCACTCTCTTGACATATTACCAAGAGTCTCCCCCTCTTGGTATCTCACCAAGAGTATGTGGATCTCGACATCAAACCAAGATCCTTAACTTGGCCTCTCACCAAGTGACTTCCACCTAAAGTGGAACCATAACCTAATCTAACCATCTCCATATCCAAGTGAGGCTCAAGCCTCCATGGTTCCCTCCTCCTCTTTATCAATCTCCGATACTCTAAAGCCCCTGCACCAACCCTCCGTCTCGAAAAATATGAAACTAAAATTGTCCTAGGTGGAACAATCACCCCTGAATATGGTGTCCACAAAAAATGATTTTGAGATCCCTCTGAATCACTACTCTGAGTCAATTGGTCCTCCTCAACCCTATCTCCCCATTTGGCACTAGATGGTATAAGAGCTGAAAAATAACTAACGAATACACACTCTTTCGCAAACTGTGTATCGAACTGAATCTCCTCTACTGTTGCTGCAAATCCATCATGTTGCTTCTTCTTGTTCTTCTTGGGACATTGTCCTGCATAGTGACCCATCTCTCCACAAGAAAATCATCTCACTATCCTCAGGTCTCTTTCTTTCCCACTACCACTCTGTTGTGGTTTGTCCCCTCCCTTGGGACCTTGTCTAGCACCTATGTCGGTCTTTCTCTTTCCCTTAGTCCACAGATAAAGGTCCTCATCATCCTTATTAATCTGTTGTTGTTCTAAGGACTCTAAGGTGAGTCTCATCTCCTCCTATACGAAATCATCCAAAAGTCTCTCCCAAGTAGGCATAACCTCTCGGGAAACAATGCCTCAAACAAATGGACCCCATCGTTTGGTAAAGTTGTTTAAGGATGTCCTCACCATAAAGTATTCGTCCACTATCTCTCCGATGACTGGAAGATCATCTTTGATCTTACTGAATCTACCAAGGAATGATGTAACCAACTCGGAATCGAGCATCTGAATGCTCCTGAGCCTATCCTGCAAAACCATATTCTGGTTCTGGTTTGGACTCTGGTAAATCTTGCATAAAGACTCCCACATCTCAAATGCATAGTATTTACCATGAAAATGTGGAGTGGCATGGTATCTTACCCCATCACAATTAGTCCTTTTCGCCTTGATGTTCCTCTTCCTGAACTCTTCCACCAACATGGGATTAGTGATAGGAGGGATAACAACAGGAGCATGAACTATATTCTATAATTCAAGGTCCTCTAAGGAGAAAGTGATCATGTTCTTCCAAGGGGACTAGTTGCTAGCTCCATCTAGCCTATCTTGTGGCCGCATTTAGGACACCTACATGGTTTTCCACTAAATCTCACACTGATGCTAAAACTACACAAGAACATTTCCTCACTCCTTTCAACATAGGTGTGAAAAGAGGTAGTAGAACTACAACCTCACTAGTGACAAAAAATGTGTGATAATAAGTTGTCAAAAATCAGCCTCACTTCTGTCCACGCAGGTGTGAAAAGAGGTTGTCAACAAGTGTCAAAAATCAGTTATGTGACTCTCAACAAATCTGCCCACAAGTTGTCCACACACTTTGTCAACACGTTGTCCAAAAATATGCCACTAAGCTGTCACAAAATTGTCCATTGAATGCACTAGAAATCAACAAGTCTAGCCACCAAGGGTTCTGATACCATGAAGAAAAATGAGGTACGTAGATGATTGTAGGGGCTAAATTTCACTCATGGGCTAATTTTCCATGGTTTTTCCAAAATCGAGATTCACTATTTTAAAAATGATTCGCCTAAATTCTATAGGATAAAATTATTTTACCTTAAAAATCGCCAAAATATTATAAAATCTATATAATTTTTTTAGAAATTTGAATATTTTTACAAAAATATCGCCAAACATATATAGTTGGCATATAAAGGATTAGTAAGATTCGCCAAGGTTTCTACATTTTAAAATAAATTTCCATCCTTAAAATCATCCCTAATGAGGTACTATCAGGCTGCTAAATTTTTTGTGGTTAAGTGTCCTTTTGAGGTGCCATTGCAAATATTTTTCATACCAATGATTAGCACATACAATATAACTCAAAACACATAACACTCCTTTGAATATTTACAACTCTAAATGTTGTTCTAACACTTCTAAGCATGCATGAAATCAACACATATGTTTTTTGTCAAGATGACCCTAGAAAAACCCCCATGGGGAAAACCACTTTGGAGTAGATGTATCCTTGTTATGCAAAATGGTGTCTTCCATGATTCCTCAATGTCTTAAAGACAAGACTAGTCATATTTATGCCATCCTCGCTTGAGTTTAAATTGGTTACAACCAGATTTTAAAGAAATTTTAGGAAACCTCGTGTCTTCCATGTTGTTTGACTTGTTTGTATACATTAGGTATCTATTCATAGTCATGCTCTCAATGGGGGAAAGGCTTTCCTCTAAGAGGAGGATGGGATATGCCATACTTCCTTTAATTTTGAGATTACAGGTTATAAAATTATTTTGGATTTGCTCTATCTTTCTCCAAGATTCACAAGATATAATGCATCCCTAGAATTTACATCCATATAGAATAATAGTTGTAAGAAGAGTCTAAAAGGGGATTTTCTTCTTATCCCATATCCAAAGACTCATTGATTGAAAATTGTTTTCAATCCCATAATAAACTTTCCATCTCCCAATAATCCTTTTCTCAATGCTATAATTGCAGTTGATCTTGCATTGAATATCATTTCCAAGACATTTGTATGAAGTCACATCCTCCAAGTTGTTGTTTTCATATAAAAAGGTATCACAAGTGTTATTATCGTATTTAATGATCATGACCCTAGTCTTGTCAGTATTAACGTTCATACCCATATTGGAGAAAAACTCATAGAGGAGTCTTAGTTTCTTTCCAAGATCGCGAATACTTATCACAATAATAGCAATATCATCAACATAAATAAGAATATTGATGGCTATACCATTAAGAGTAGGGTTGACACAACCTGCTTCTTCCAAGCAATATTCTAACTTGTCAATGTAGATGCCAAAAAGGGTATAGGACAAGGGACAACCTTGCTTGACCCCAATATTGCAGTTAATCTCTTTCAACCAACCCTTGATGTTCTTAAACTTGGAAATATTGTTCTCATACTGAAGAGAAATGAGGTACTATCAGGATGTTAAAATATTTGTGGTTAAGTATCCTTTTGAGATGCACTTGAAAGTGTTTTTCATACCAATTATTAGCACATACAATATAACTCAAAACACATAACACTCCTCTGAATATTTACAACTCTAAATGCTATTCTAAGACTTATAAGAATGCATGAAATTGACACATATCATTTTGGTCAAAATGACTCTGGAAAACCCCCATGGGGAAAACTAGTTTGGATTGGATGTATATATTTGGAGATATCAAAGAATAAATACAACAATGAAAATTACAACAAGT
>SNQJ01S0184284.1:25048-35502 GCA_010110895.2 Picea sitchensis | reverse complement strand
ATAATATGAACTTCGACTCATAGGACAAACTTGCTAAATTAGAATAAGAGCGAATCGATTAAGGTTTTCACATAGTTGTTATGATTCGAATTCATTTCCCGATTCAGGCGCGAATGTTTTTTGAGCGTATTTTTTTCATCAAAGAAACAGAGTCATTATCTTTAACTTGGAAACAATCAAATATAGAACATCACATGACACGGCATCGTAACAAGTATCCTCCCGAAAACATTTACCAATCATAGCATACCAATGATAACGGAATCGAATTCGAGCAAAATCGTTTTCTAAATTAAGCATAAAAACTTCATGTTGGGAGTGGGCACAAAATGAATTGAATTGAAAACACATCATTACTTTCGTTATTTCACTCAGACAAACTTAGAAAATAAAATCCAAACGAATAACCATAAAAATCTGTGAGAAAATCATATATCAAATCGAAATCCTTTCTATTTTAATCAAAATGAAGCCATGTACAGGATGGTCACCGAATGATAGAGGCATTTGAATAAGTGATCAAACTATTTAAAATCTAAATACAAATCATTATATCAAACTAGATTATTTACAAAACAAAACGATGTCAGAACCATACCTGTGTAGCAACGAGGCTGCTTGATTATGCCATCTTGGAATTTACAATAGCCGTGGCTGATTCCACATTTTTGAACAAGATGGAGCTGGTTGTCTTTTGCATTTTATCTGTCGCTTGGAGCTTGGTTTTTTGACTGGTTAGGACTGCAATCTGGTCTTCCAATGATTGAATCCTTGATTGGAGTATCGGAACATCGATATAATATCGTTCTAACCATGAATTACATTGGTCACAGGGTGACTATGTGGCTTTAGACAGAGAAGGCGAGGGTTTGGACAAACGACCGAGGGTTTCACAAGGCAATTTAATACCTGGGTAGTTAGGGTCGTCCTTCAGGCAGGGGGGTAGGTTTGATACAAAATCATAAGGGGGTTCGGGACATAAACCTTGCGAGTAGGGGTATTCGCTGGCTAGAAATCGCTCAATATCTGAATCGGATTCCTCGCTCAGAACTATAGGTTTGAGCTCGCCAGAGGGTTTTGGTTTGTTTCTGGCCATTCTTGAAATGAGTCGGGCATTCCTTTTCCCTTTAGCATTTGCAGTAGGGTTTGCCTTGGGATTTTTTCTCATAGGCTTTTTAATGGCCTCTGCACTCTTAGTTACAGTGTAGGGTAAGTCAATAGGAGGGTCGGTCGAGGGTTTAGGCAGTAGGAGATGCAAGGGTACAGACGGTCAAACATTAACAGAGCCATCCATTGTCTTCCAAATCTTGGCGGGCATTGTCAAACATTAACAGAGCTTGATTGCCATTGGGATCGACTCGCATGACTGGTGCCATGGAGACAAACAAATGGTAAGGGAAGGGTTTGAATTCACCAACGCATACAGGAGCAGAGCTACCCGAACCAACAACAATGAACGAGAAAAAGGGGTAAGCATTAATGCGAGCATGCGAAGGTGGTGGAGTCTGCCATGCAAAAAATTGATTATCCAAGTACAACCGCCAATTTTCATAGCTGTTCACTCCATAATAATAGTTCAACCATTGAGTCATGTGTACAACCAATAAAATCAAAGGTGTATACCAATGCGCGCATACGTTATGCCATAGTGTTCAAACATCCCACATGTAATTCAAAACCCAAAATCAACTATGCGCCAATGTATATAATCAAAAGTTTAACCAAGGTGCCAAACGATATTCATATAGTTGGCAAGCCAAAAGTTATAAAAAGATTAACATAAGGATTATATCATATATATATAAACAAAATAAATCATAACCCCTATGCATTTTCATAGAATCAATGATCAGGTAAGTCATGAAATGCAAATCCAAATGCTCAATGCCTTACAAACTCAATAAAACCAAGTTATACAATCAATTGAAGTATGAGAACCGATTAGAGGATTTTGCCAATCGTATAATGATTAATAAAAGGTAAGCGCAATAGGCATAATGACAAAAGAAATGTTCACAGTTCAGATAATGATCGAAATGTGACTTCGAAAGGAGAATTTTTCACGCTTATAGTCGTGAAAACTTGACAAAGACAAATGTGCAAATGTCGCAAGAAATGAAAATGTCGTTTATTTGAAAATTGCGACAAAAAAATTGATGTTTGCAAAACATAGGTGTAGGCAGCTTATAGACGATAGGAAAAAGTGATTTGGCTGCCAATAGGGATCTAGATCCAAAAGTGGAGCTTCTTCTTTTTGTATAAAATAAAGTTCATATTAAGAGGAAGGGGTTCGAGTTCGGTGGTGCTGAAGGAACATTTTGACCTGGATTTCAATGCCTTAGATCTGCTACATTTTCACTCAATGGAAAAATCATTTTGATGGTTAGACTATCTTAATATTGTGTTATTTCTTCTATCTTACTTGAATGCATTGAATATTTTTGCAAAGCATGTGATTTATCTTGTTCATGTTGAATTGTAGTCAAAGATTTTGTTGTTTACTCACCTATTATAGGATTTGTGTTTAACTATTTCCTTCTTGTTTCTAAATGATATTTGGGATCAAGAGTCTTCTTTGTAAGTGAAAAAATTGTGAAACTTGCATTTTTCTTTTATTGTATCTCCATTTTACCTAATTTATTAGAATGAGTGTCATTGACTAAGTTTAGTGTTTTAGAAACCTGATCTAAAAGTGTAACCATCATCATATGTTGTCCAAATTACCCACTATCGGATACTTAGACCAACCTAAAAAACTCAATTTGATAAACCATTGCAATAACTAAGGTTCCCTAGATTACCCTTAGAAGTCAAGGGCAACTTTAGGGACTAACATATTTTGGTGTCATTGCTAGGGATGAATGAAAGAAGATATTTTTCCCTGGGAAGAACGACATTGAAAAGGACTATCTCTTGATGGTGGACAAGAGCTAGACACTGAAATAGACTGCATATTTTTCATCTAGTGGCTCCATTGTAGAAGTTATGGCTCCTAAAAGAGAAGTGAAGGGACTGAATTTTGAGCCTACCAAATCCTCAGTATCAAATTTATCTTCAATAAAGAAAGTGATCAGAGCCAACCCAGATCCTAAGACAACTCCAACAATATCAAATCCTGAAAATTTATTGAGGAAATCAAAATACACTGAAGGAAAATATTCATCTTATAAAGGTAAGTCATCATCTCAAGAGATTACTTCTTCTCCTAAAAAATTCATTATCATTCTTGAAAAAGAGTTTGTTCCCATTGTTGAAGAAAATCCCACCATTTCAGAGAAAGTTGAAGAAAAAGTCAAATTTGAAAATATTTCTTTGGAAGAACATGTAGCTCTTCAACTAGGAGAATACATAATTGAGGAATGGAATCCCTTCTCTTATCTCATTAAATACAAAAATGATGAAGGATTAACTTTTCTAGGAATACCCATTAAAGAGTTTTCTAAGTATACCAAGGAAGAAATCGATCAGATCTTATCAAAATAATTTCCTCATCCAAGCACTTCTGAAAGAGTTGAACCTGAGATTCAAGTTTTCAATAATATCCTTTCCATTGAAGGATTTTTAGAGTCCCAAAATACCCATTATCATCCTTCATCACCTCCTAAGGTTCATCGTCCACCTTCTCCTCATACTTCACAACCATCCTCTCCTCCTAAATATCCTAATCCAGTTGTTCATACCCTGGTTGTTAATAGAATGAATGCTATCATAGTTGTTATGTATGCATCTCTAGTGTTGCCTTAGATTTTATATGCCTTCCTAGTTGGACATTACATGAAATGTCTGCCTAGATTTAAAGGAGAAGGAGAGGTCATTGCTGAAGAACATTTGAAATATTTTTATATCTTTGCAGACAATTTTAATGTTGAACATACAAATGTATGGATGAGGTTATTTGTACAAAGTTTATATGGGGAGGTAAGGAAGTGGTTCAGAGGAATCCTTGCCAATTCTATTGCAGATATCGATGCTTTATATGAATCCTTTTTGAAACAATGGGGATATAAAAAGCATTATCTGTACTATATTACTTAATTTGGTTCCTTAAAAAGAGAGAATGGTGAATCTGTGTCATATTTTACCAAAATATTTAATAAAATGTACAGTAAAATCCATGATGAAATCAAACCTATAGAAACGTCTGCAAAAATTACCTTTGCTAATGCCTTTGATGCTGAATTTTCTCTTTTGTTAAGAGAAAGAAGATCTGCTATGTTGAGTTTGATGCAGGAGGAAATTATTGATTTATAATCTAATATTTTAGAAACCGAAAGATTGAAGTAAAAATCTGACTAAGATAAAAATAAACAGAAAGAATATGTCCCACCTTCCTCTCATCCAACAACTTTTGATCCTAAGATTGAAGAAATGGCCAAAATGTTGACGACCTTGACATCTAAAATGGATAGACTAAAGTTGGAATCTAAGAATTAAAATAGACATGTTCAAGAAGGTGGGAATAGAAACCTCAATTAGTTTAGAATACCAAAGAATGCTCCTCAGGTTATGCAGAGAGAGAGAGAGAAGGAATCAAGATGATCAAAGGATTTTACCACCTTTTTAGAATAATGTAGTTGAAAAGACAGAGGAATGTGATGATATTGAAGAAAATTCAATATTCCTTTTAACTGATACTGATCTTCCTTCTACCCATGTAACTCAACAGGAGTATGAAGATCCTGTAATATCAATTCAGTTTGACAATGGTGAAGAAGAATAATTTTTTCAGAATGATCCTCAAAAGAAATATGATCTAAGGCCTAGATCAGGTGGAACAAAAGAAAATACACCAGTTCAGAATAAAAAAGGATAATATCTCAACCAAGAAATATCCAACTAAAGATACAGGGAAAAAATCATATCAACCTCAACAACCCATCAAGGTTTCTACCCCAGAGGTAAAGGAAACATAAAACAACTAGTTCCTTATAATCTGGAACATGAAATTAATAAGATTAAAATTCATGTACCATTGGTGGAACTGATAAAAAATGAGTCTTTTAAAAAATCAATCTTGAAAGTATTTCAACCTCCTGCTCCTATCATTTCTTCAGATACAATAAACTTGGAAGATGAAAATATTTCCATCATTGTAGGACCTACTATTAAAAATAGATCTGATGCTTCACCTCCATTTTACATATCCCTGAACATTCATGAGAAAATTCTACACAATTGCCTTATGGACTTTGGAGCCTTACACAATGTTATGCCTAAGGTAGGCATGGATGAATTATGTATTGACATTACAAAACCATACCAAGACCTATATTTGTTTGATTCTAAAAAATTTAAATGTCTAGGAGTTATTAAAGATATGGTTGTTACATTATCCAAGATTCCTATGAGGAGTGTTGTTATGGATGTGGCAGTGGCTGATATACCACCAAAATTTGGAATGTTGTTATCCATATATTGGGATAATAAGGTAGGAGGATCCTTCTATATGGACCTAACATATGCTACTATATCTATATTGGAGTAGAAAATCGAAGTTTATACATGGAAGTTAGACTAGCCTATCTTGTAAGTAATCATGAAAATCCACGAAATCACCCCATTTATGCAATTGAGGATCTATATTTCATATTAGTGATGATTCTTATGAACCATTAGAAATTAGATCCATGGATAACTGAGTAAAGGGTTTGGAACATGGAGTTTGGAAGATGTTCTTTGATGGTTCTTGTTCAAAAGAAGGATCTAGTGTTGGGGTTGTGTTCATTTCTCCTACCAAGGAAGTCATACCTCTGTCATATAAATTAGAACTCGAGACCACTAACAATATTGCATAATATGAGGATTTACTGTTGTGATTAAGAGTTGCAAAGGATACGGGAATTGATAAAATAATTGTTTTTGGAGATTCATAATTAATTATTCACCACATCAAAAATATGTATCATACAAAGAAGCAAAGGTTGAGGTAGTACATAAATGAGGTATGGGATCTTATCAAAAAATTATTTTTATCTTTTGATATAACTTATTGTTAAATTTTTGTCTTATGCAATTAATAGATTAGTGTTCTTTTACTTTTAAACCATTAGCACAATAACTCCATATAGTTTGGCCAGCCTAAAATTAGGTATGGGATGACCTATCAGTTTACCTTTTTATTTTTCATTTTACTTGTCAATGCACAATAGGGACGAATTATACAAAAGCACAATAGGGTTGTCTTAAAAAATATAATATAATAATAATATTTAGGGTTTTTGTCTTGGTCAAATACAATAAGGATATCTTCTGAAGCTACTCAAACTTCAACACTTCCTCTTAGAAAGGAAGGTATTCTTCTGGTTACGATCATCATCACTTCTTATGCACTTATGTACACCTAATCATTGTCTTGTTGTCAATCACAGATCTATATATCATAGGAAGTTCTGCACTTTCACTAGAGTAGCATACCAGTATTCGTTGGAGTAGCATACCAATCTATGTTGGGGTAATATACTATCCTGTGTTGAAGTATCATACCAACCTACGTTGGGGTATCATATCAGCTTGCGTTGGAGTACCAACCTGTGCTCGAGTAGCATACTGAAATGCGTTGGAGTACCAACCTGCGTTGGGGTAGCATATCAACCTACGCTGGGGTAGCATAGCATCCTGCATTGGAGTACCAACCTGCATTGGGGTAGCATAGCAGCCTATGTTGGAGCATCAACCTGCGCTGGGGTAGCATACTAGTCTGCCTTGGATTACCAACCTACGCTGAGGTAGCATACCATCTTGCGTTGGAGTACCAACTTGTGCTGGGGTAGCATACCATCCCGCATTGGAGTACCAACCTACACTGGGGTAGCATACCACTCTGCATTGGAGTACCAACCTACATTGGGGTAGCATACTAGCCTGCGTTGGAGTACCAACCTGTGCTGGGGTAGCATACCAACATGCATTGGAGTACCAACTGATACTAGGGTAGCATACCATCCTACGTTGCAGTACCAACCTGCACTGGGGTAGCATACTAGACTGTGTTAGGGTATCATATTAGCTTGTGTTGGGGTACCAACTTGCGCTGGAGTATCTCCCACTACTGGGGATCTCATCACTTCCCTCTACTAGGGAACACATCACTTCACATCACTTCCCGATGTTGGGGAACACATCACTTCTTTCTACTAGGGAACACAACACTCCCTCTCATGAGAGAAAAATCCTTCTGGACCACACTGTTGATGGGTCCTAAGTCCCTTGATTCAACAACATGAACCAAACCCGCCACCGAGGCCCAATTAGAGTCTACAACGTTTAATAGTGGAATGGTTCTCTAGATCTTGTGATCCGACCAATTTATCGATGGGCTTTATGTTTTCTTTTGAAGGCTCTTTCTTGAGTTCAAACTATCTCTTTTTGTATTTTCTCTTGGGTGGGACCGATATGAGATATAAGCCGGTATAAACCAACTTGGAAACAAAATAGAATTAAGATTAACTATAGGGGAAGAGGTTGAACTTGGGATAACCCGCTGCTCAAGCATGCAGACAAAAATTTTACACCACATGCCTAGTACTAATACATTAACCATGTGAGCATCCAATTATTTTCTGAGAAACTAGTTACCAAAAAGAAAACACTTTTATGATGAGACAATGGGAAGAAAAATAATTCACCTACTTAATCATCCATCACATAATAACACAATGATTCATCTTCATCATTAAAGTAAAGAACAACAAAATATTGCACCAGATAACTTGACAATAGATTAAATATCTCTTACTCATTACAAAATCATTCATGAAACGAGATAGGAAATATTTCTTCTCCACGCCCAATCACATGCATTTGATGAAAATAATTTTTTCTTTGGTCCAGAAGGACTTCTCAATTCAAGGGAGCTTCAAAATAATTTTTCACAACTAGAAAGAAAGAGTTCTTGCAACAACCATCCACCCTTAACTAATTGATCGATGTTCTTATTTATAAAAGAAAATTCAACTGAAAATAATGGCTAAGTGTAGTTTGAACAAAACAGAATTCACCATGTGGCATCCTCTTCTAACAGTTTCTTTAACAGTCAACTTGAGATATCACTTGAAAGGTTGAATTTCCTCATACTCCGACCAACTGATAAACAAATCCTCACAATTTTGGGCCCATGGAAATCTGTGTTGCTCCATCGGAGCCGCGTAAATTCCTCTAATATCCACTGCATGCTCTCGGTACTTCACTAGATTGGTGTTTAACTATTATAGCACAATCTGATCTCTAATCAAATGTTCCATAAATATTTGGACTTGTCGTAGCGTTGTGTCAACCACCTTTGCTAGCTCTTTGGCCCACAATAAATCTTGCTTGGTATGCGATTCGACTATGTCGCACAAGTCGATGAAGCTGTCGGGGGTGCCGAACTTGGGGAGTTTGATATCCTTCATCACTTTGTTGATTTTTTCCCTATGTTTCTCTCATTTGGCCCACTTCTCTTGAATTTTTCGATGTGGCTCCTGAGAAATCTTATCCCAATAACTGATTGATCGCTTCATGCGGTCAAGAATTCTCTTTCCCAACATTCGGATGTTGTGTTCTTCTTTACTTCGGCCCTGTTGAACTGTACTAATGTATTTGAGTCTCTCCATAACTTGCTTCACCCTTTCATGCCACTTCTCCATATCCTTGCATGTTGAGAGTGTCATGAGAGTGTCTTCCTGAAGCTCAACTATCTTTTCAGTAAAGGTGCTTCTCTGTTTTGAATTGGATGTAAGCTTCTTCGAACTTGCTTCTCAAGTATACTATGGTTTGAGTGGCGCCCTGATAGTATTCAACTAGGTGGTGCAAGTGTTATAGTTACTTTAGGGCAGTGGCCAACTCCTTTTCATCTTGTTTGGATCTGTCCAGGATGACATATGAGAGCACCATCCCCACGCCGAGGAGCTCAGATGTTCTGGCATTTTCCGTGTTTATCAAGTTTTCCTCTGTAGTGATGAGGATGGAGCGATCCAACGCGATTTTCCTTCTCTTTTTGGTTCTTTGGATTATCGCATTCCTCATCCACAGGTTTAGGAATCTGTTGATCACCCCATGTGATTATATTTCCCAAAGACCCGGTCTCCGCCTATCGCTTGTCAGGGATCTGAGTATCGAGTGGAATAGAGGTGTCAGGAAAAGACTTGATACTTACTTGTTCATCGACCGTCAAAACATCGATTTCCTTTTGCAGGGATCCTTCTTTTACATCATCCAATTTTGACTTGTCCTTCAGATTGTCTAATCGGGTTTCCGTTGCATCGAGCCTGTGTTGGGAACATTTTTCGGTCTCTATTTCCTTTGGTGGGATCTCCTTGGTTTGGACCTTGGGAATAGGAGAGGAAGTCTTTTCAGGTCCCTTTTCTTCTTGCACATGCACATGGGTCCCACAAGATGCCTCCGAGCTTTCATCATCACTATATATATTTATAAACTCGCTTAAAGGATTAGCTGTGCTTGTTTCTACTGATAATCATCTTGCCTCTAGTTGAGTCATCAATCCTACCAACAATGTAGCCAGTGGAATTGTGGATTTAGGGTTATCTGACCCATTGATGTTATCAAGGTTTGTGAGATCAGGGCCACTTGACCCCGACGGGATTTCCTCTAGGTTATCGGTCAGAGGCCTCGTCCATATGGTGAGGTCTGAGTTATCCTGAATCCACTTCATTAATAGTTGGGCCTATTGATACATGAGTCCCCCCATCCCCTGTACAACTTGAACCTCTGCGAAATCCCTATCTTGTACCAGGGTTACCTGGGGAATCTCCACTGTTTCGGTGGCTTATTGAGGAGTTTCCACTGCTTCGACTGATTCAGGTGTTATCCTTTCTTCGCTGGCCCTAAGGATTTATTGAGATGATTTTTCCAAGAATGTTTCTTGCTCATCCCAACTCATGGCCTTGAACCTAGTTTCTTTAGGGTCAACCATCCTAGCCACCACCTCATCCTAGTCTTGAGCATTTTCGATGAAGATTTCATCTTCAAACCTGTCATGGGTGTATGGACAGCATGACGATACCTGTTGAGCGTGCTTCAGGACTAGGCCCTTGGGGTCGTGCTTGAGAAAACAACCATTCTAGAATTTGAACTCCAATTGGATTAACCCTTCTTGCTTGGCCTGCGTGGTGTCCTTTACCATGTAGAAACCAATATGGAACCCATAGGGTATGAAGGCCCACTTTTTATCCTTTACCAAAGTAGCATTATAACCTTGTAGGATGGTCTGATAACAGATTTCCCCTACCACTAATTGATCGGGGACATATACAGGTAACAGATGGGGTGCTCCGGTGGTGCCGAAAACCCTGATGTAAGTATTGCGCTCATCCAGATACCAATGGCCAAATTTCAATACTACCTTTTTGGCTACATCCGAAAACCTTGGGCACTCTTTCTTGAACATCAAGAAATAAATACGTGCAATAAACTGATTGCAGATGAGAGAGTAGGATTTCTTGTACCTATTCTCCCAC
>SNQJ01S0184283.1:0-18885 GCA_010110895.2 Picea sitchensis | reverse complement strand
AGTAAGCTACCATGTCTTCTTCCACATCAAAACCACATCGACCTACTATGTCGACACCATGTCAAGATCCGTACAACCCATTCAACATGCCATGTAAACATATGTATAGCCCAATTAACATCTGGATAGCCCAATCAACATGCCACGACATCATCCATACAACCATATGTCATGTTCATAATACCACCTTTCATGTCCATACTTCCACGTCAACACCCACGTCAGTTGTCGTACTGCCACATTTCAGTCCCTAGTGATGCCACGTGTCAACCCTATCATCATTTTTTCCTATTTGGAAAAAACTTCAGAATGCCATAACTTTCTCATACAATGTCTATTTGATCTCGTTCAAGTTGCATTGGAAAACTCTCGTTGAGCTCTTCAACATGGAGACCTTTTCATCAGAATTTGAGAACATCAATTTTATCATTTTAAAGATCCACGTGGATCACATAGATAGGTAAGACTGTTGAATTATGGCCAAATCGGTTCTATGTTCATGATTTGAATAAAGGCAAGTTGATTTTCATCGGTGGGCTTCTCGACTTGACAAAGAGGTTATACATATTGTGTGACATGACTCAACCTAACATTGAACTGAATGCTCTTGTTGCTGACATTGATGAACTAAGTTTTATTTGGGATGAACAAATCAGATACCTTAATTTTTGAATTCTATAGGAACTGGAAGCTCAGAACATGGTTGTTGGTCTACCTAAGTGTTTTCCCCTTAAGGAATCTGTAAGGTTTGTCTGCTTGGGAAGCATTAATAGGCACCATTTGACTTCGTAAAAGTGTGGCGAGCATAGAACCTACTGGAACTGGTTCACAATGATGTATGTTGCATCAATCTACCTTCAGTGGTAGGTGCAAGGTATATTTTTACCTTTATTGATGATTTATCGCATTTCAAATGGGTATTTTTTTTAAGAATAAGAACCTTGTATTTGAAAAGTTCGAGGAGTTTCGATACTTTGTTGAAAATAAATGTGGTCAACCCATCAAGTTTATGAGATCATAAAATGGTGGTGAGTGTTGGGTATGTGTTATATTCTTTTCATGAGTAGTAGTGTCACATATTTCTGCCTTAGAAAACGTGTCACATATTTAGGTGGTTTTTTGGCACATGGTTTCTTTGCCGATGGTTTTCTATTCCCGGTTAAGGAATTAGGGTTGTTGACTAATCCAGGTCATTGGGTTAGGATTTTGGATGTCGTTGGATCCTATATGTATATTGTATTGTCAACAATGTATCACTATGAATGAATATAGAATATGTTGGTTTTCCCGGTTTGGATTTCCAGGGGAAAAATCTTTGTGTAATGTTTGTATTTGCCTTTGTATCTTTTCTTTTCTTTTACTGAAAATTTGTTTGTAGTAAATATTGTACAAGGTTAAAATATACAGTGAGTATATAAATTGGCCTTTTTAAGAATACCTAGTTCGATATGGTATTGAATGGCAGTGGTCCGTTCCTCACACACCTCAACGGAATGGCATTACAGAACACAAGAATCAAACATTAGTCAAAATGGCTAGATGTTTTTTGCAGGCTAAAGATCTTCCCTTTTTCTTTTGGGTTGAAGTGATGTATTGTGCAAACTATCTGCTTAATCACATCTCGACTCGAGTTGCTCCTTTCATGACTCCAGTCGAATGATGGTGTGGAAAGAATCCTTCTATCATCCAACTCTGTGTGTTTGGATGTGTTTCCTAGGCTCTTATTTATGATGATTTCATAAAGAAGTTGGATGAAAATAGTCATGTTTGCATCATGATGGGCTACATTGAACAGTCAAAATCCTATTGAGTATATGACCCCATCAAATGGAAAATTATTATCAGACGAAATGTATGGTTTGAGGAGAAGTCTTCTAGAACTAATTTGTTGAATGCATCCTCTGGATTGTTGTAGGATGATCCCTTTGATGTTGTATCTGACACTATTTATCCTATTCCATATTTCGTTCCTTTGACTGGACAGTCGAACTTTGTTCTTGTTTTGACTAGGTTGTCAAACTCCGCGTTCACTAGTTTTTCAATCTCTGTTTCGATTGGTCCGTCATCTCCATCAACTAAAAAATATTTGAATTCTGATAGACTTGTTGTTGTGAACCCAATTTCACCTGTTTCTTATCTACCCAGATGGGTTTCCAATAAAATTGAAGTTGTTGGAGTTGATGTTGGTGATGCCTCTTCTGGGCGTCAAACTCGAAGTCAAAAGCGGCGTCAAACTCGAAGTCAAAAGCAACATGCTAGCATTTCCTTGATGAATCGTGTACTTGAAAATTATGATCTTATTTCCTACTCAAATTTTGAAGGACAACCTAAATGGGAACATGCTATGTAGACATAAATTGATTCCTTGTTGAAGAATCGCACTTGGGACTTAGTTCCCTGAATGCAAGGAAAGAACATTGTGAAGTGTTTATGGGTCTACAATACCAAATTTTCCACTAAACTTGTTTTTGAGAGACATAAAGAACGCCTATTTTTGAAGGTATTTTCTAAACAAGAAGAAATAGACTACACTGAAACCTTTTCCCTTGTAGAAAAGATGAACTCTGTTCGATTGATTCTTTCCCTTGTTGCTTGTTTTGGATGGAGAAACCATCAAATGGATGTGAAGAGTTATTTTATTCATGGAGACCTATCTGAAGAAATTTTCATGGAACAATCACTTGGTTTTGTGACACATTATAACTTGGTTTGTCAACTCAAGAATTCTCTCTACAGTTTGAAGCAATCTCACCGAGCTTGGTATGCTAAGATGGACAATTTCTTTCTTCGCCTGGGTTTCAAACGTGTGAATATGATCACAGTTTCTATGTACTCCATACCAATGGAGACACTTTAATTGTTTTTTTATATGTAGATGACCTACTCATTACTGGAAATAATAATGATCGCATCCTTATATTGAAGAAACAACTTGTTGACTCCTTTGACTTGATAGACCTTGGTACTCTACTTTATTTTTTAGGTCTTCAAGTATTACCACTATGTGATGAATTTTTCATTTCTCGACACCTAAATGTAAATTTTGTCCACATGATATCCTTGAATTTATGGTCAAAATAAAGGGTGGCATCATTAGTGAAATGAGGGCATAAGAGGGGATTTTTTCTTTGGTGGAAAGGAGCACAATATCAAACTATGGCAGGTGGTACCCATGAGGTGTGCACATGATGACAATGGATAGTACAAAGAGTGGTTCTAGTTGGTACAATGAGCCCATTCTTATTGCAAAGAATAATTTCATGTTGAGGTACAATGTGGAAGGATGGTTTCCCAATGAGTGCAAAGGCTACATTCTTTAGGGGTAGCTTGAGGCCACACAAAGAGCCAACTATTTGAGTGGTACCCATGAAATGCCTAATCTATGGGAATGAGGAACAATGATGGATTTACGACAAAGGAAATTGGAAATCATAAATCTACCCACAAACAACAACCACAACCATGTTTCCCAATTTTGTTTTGATTGGGAACACTATAGAAAAAAAGTATACAAATTTCACATAAAAATTGAATACTCATATATAAATTAATATAGGTCCAAATGGACCAGACCAAAAGCTAAAATAGGCTAATTTTATCTCTCTAGATGCACTAGAGCTATTAAAATGGCTAAAAATCCCTCTATATTCCATATAAAGAGTATACAAAACAATAAGTTGTTTAATAACTTGCAATAAGTTGGCAAAGATGTTATAATAAGAAGTTAGCATATGGCTCTAATACCATGAATAAACATAGCATTGAACATGCAAACCATAAAGCATGAACAATATAGATTTATCCTACTAACAATAGAAAAAAACTACGAATTGAATAACAATATTGTTGGTTGTGGAGCCTAATTATCTTCCTGTTTCATAGGAATTTGTTTTCAGTCGTATTTATACCCCATGAAGACTGTATACCTCGGAATATTGTACACCCCTCCATGAGAGGTTTTGGGGGTGAAGCCCCCGAAGGAAAAATTGCCTTGTAAATGTATATTGTAATTTCATAGTAAATCTGGACCATTCATTATAAGGTCGCAGATGTGACGATATAAGTTATGTTAGGGTTTTATTTTTCCCTAAAAGGCAACCCTCTTTTATGAGGGAATTTTAATGCGGCTATGTATCATTGCAAATATTGTATTATGAGAGAGGAGACTATGAGAGAAATAAGAGGAAGTTACAGTGGGTGTGTTGTAGGTTGTATCCCTTCATTTGCTGGATAATAAAAAGGAAGGACCTAATAATTTCTCTGTTGGACGTAGCCCACACTAGGTGAACCATGTATATATGTGTTTGTATTGTATTGTGTATCTTATGTGTTTTATTTTATTATTCCACGATAGTGTTTTTCTAACAACTAGAGTGGCACAATATTTATAGTGGTAAACTCTAGAGTGGAGAAACATCAACTTTGAATAGGTTTTTATTAGTCAATTATTCTCTTTACAAGAACTCGAGTATGAAGTCCATTCAAAATCCATACACATATTACAAATTATATTAGAGACTCCAATGTCTTATTTAATAAGTTTGCAACTTGAAAGATTCAATCTCGTTATGCATGTGGAATTTACTCACTTTTAATGTTAATGAGTAAATAGTGATAATATGATTCTATTAGTGATGTATTTGGAACCCTCACATAATCTAACGATAACAAGGGTTCATTATATGTACTTCATACCCAATCAACAATCCTTTTAATATCATTATATTGACATCATACACCCACAAATGTAATCACCAGACAACATTACATGTCACATTGTAACAGATTTGATATGAAGATAATACCACCTTTCATGTCCACCTTTCAACACTACCTTTCATGTCCACCTTTCAACACCCACGTCAGTTATCGTACTGCCACATTTCATTCCCTAGTGATGCCACGTGTCAACCCTATCATCATTTTTGCCTATTTGGCAAAAACTTCAGAATGCCATAACTTTCTCATACGATGTCTATTTGATCTCATTCAAGTTGCATTGGAAAACTCTTGTTGAGCTCTTCAACATGGAGACCTTTTCATCAGAATTTGAGAACATCAATTTTATCATTCTAAAGATCCATGTGGATCACATAGATAGGTAAGATTGTTAAATTATGGCCAGATCGGTTCTATGTTCATGATTTGAAGAAAGGCAAGTTGATTTTCATTGGTGGGCTTCTCAACTTGACAAAGAGTTTATACAAATTATGTGACACGACTCAACCTAACATTGAACTGGATGCTCTTATTGCTCGCATTGATGAACTAAGTTGAATTTGGCATGAACAAATCAGATACCTTAATTTTTGAAGTCTATAGGAACTGGAAACTCGGAACATGGTTGTTGGTCTACCTAAAGTGTTTCCCCCCTAAGGAATCTGTAAGGTTTGTGTGCTTGGGAATCATTATTAGGCACCATTTGACTTCGGAAAAGTGTGGTGAGCATATAACCTACTGGAATTGGTTCACAATGATGTATGTTGCATCAATCTACCTTCAGTGGTAGGTGCAAGGTATATTTTTACCTTTAGTGATGATTTATTGTGTTTCACATGGGTATATTTTCTAAAGAATAAGAACCTTGTATTCGAAAAGTTTGAGGAGTTTTGATACTTTGTTGAAAATAAATGTGGTCGACCCATCAAGTTTATGAGATCAAAAAATGGTGGTGAGTGTTGGGTATGTGTTATATTCTTTGCACGAGTAGTAGTATCACATATTTCGGCCTTGGAAAACGTGTCACATATTTAGGTGTCTTTTCGGCACATGGTTTCTTTGCCGATGGTTTTCTATTTCCGGTTAAGGAATTAGGGTTGTTGATTGATCCAGGTCATTGGCTTAGGATTTTGGATTTCGTTGGCTCCTATATGTATATTGTATTGTAAACAATGTATCACTATGAATGAATATAGAATATGTTGGTTTTCTCAGTTTGGGTTTCCAAGGGAAAAATCTTTGTGTAATCTTTGTATTTTCCATTGTATATTTTTTGTTCTTTTACTGAAAATCTGTTTGCAGTAAATATTGTACAAGGTTAAAAACTACAATGAGTATGTAAATTGACCTTTTTAAGATTACCTAGTTCGATATGGTATTGACAGTGGTCGGTTCCTCACACACCTCAACATAATGACATTACAGAACATAAGAATCAAACATTAGTCAAAATGGCTAGATTTCTTTTGCAGGATAAAGATCTTCCCTTTTGCTTTTGGGTTGAAGTGATGTATTGTGAAAACTATCTGCTTAATCACATCTCGACTTGAGTTGCTCCTTCCATGACTCCAGTCAAATGATTGTGTGGAAAGAATCCTTCTATCATCCAACTCCATGTGTTTCGATGTGTTTCCTAGGCTCTTATTTATGATGATTTCATAAAGAATTTGGATGAAAATAGTCATGCTTGCATCATGATGGGATACATTGAAGAGTCAAAATCCTATTGACTATTTGACCCCGTCAAATGGAAAATTATTATCAGACGAAATGTATGGTTTGAGGAGAAGTCTTCTAGAATTAATTTCTTGAATGCCTCCTCTGGATTGTTGTAGGATGATCCCTTTGATGTTGTCTCTAAAACTATTTATCCTATTCCATATTTCAGTTCTTTGACTGGACAATCGAACTTTGTTCTTGTTTTGACTAGGCCGTCGACCTCCGCATTGACTAGTTTTTTTTATCTCTATTTCGATTGATCCATCATCTCCATCAACTGAAAAATATTTGAATTCTGATCGACTTGTTTTTGTGAACTGAATTTCACCTGTTTCTTATCTACCCAGATGGGTTTCCAATAAAATTCAAGTTGTTGGAGTTGATGTTGGTGATGCCTCTTCTGGACATCAAACTCGAAGTCAAAAGAAAGATGCTAGCATTTCCTTGATGAATCGTGTACTTGAAACTTATGATATTATTTCCTACTCAAATTTTTAAGGACAACCTAAATGGGAACATGCTATGTAGACATAAATTTATTCCTTGTTGAAGAATCACACTTGGGACTTAGTTCCCTAAATGCAAGGAAAGAACATTGTGAAGTGTTTATGGGTCTACAAGACCAAATTTTCCACTAAACTTGTTTTTGAGAGACATAAAGCACGCCTATTTTTGAAGGTATTTTCTAAACAAGAAGGAATCGACTACACTGAAACCTTTTCCCCTATAGCAAAGATGAACTCTGTTCGACTGATTCTTTCCCTTGTTGCTTGTTTTGGATGGAGAATCCATCAAATGGATGTGAAAGTTATTTTATTCATGGAGACCTATGGAACAATCACTTGGTTTTGTGGCACATTATAACTTGGTTTGTCAACTCAAGAAGTCGCTCTACAGTTTGAAGCATGGTCCCCGATCTTGTTATGCTAAGATCGACAATTTCTTTCTTCGCCCGGGTTTCAAACGTTGTGAATATGATCACAGTTTGTATGTACTCCATACCAATGGAGACACTTTAATTTTTCTTTTTATATGTAGATGACCTACACATTACTGGAAATAATAATGATCACATCCTTAGATTGAAGAAACAACTTGCTGACTCCTTTGACTTGATAGACCTTGGTACTCTACTTTATTTTTTAGGTCTTCAAGTATTACCACTATGTGATGAATTTTTCATTTCTCGGTCTAAATATGTGATGAATATGTTATGTAGTGTTTGTAGTGGCACCTAAATGTAAAGTTTGTCCACATGATATCCTTGAATTTATGGTCAAAATAAAGGGTGGCATCGTTAGTGAAAGGAGGGCATAGGAGGGGATTTTTTCTTTGGTGGAAAGGAGCACACTCTCAAACTATGGCAGGTGGCACCCATGAGGTGTGCACATGATGAAAATGGATAGTACAAAGAGTGGTTCTAGTTGGTACAATGAGCACATTCCCATTGCAAATAATAATGCCATGTTGAGGTACAATGTGGAAGGATGGTTTCCCAGTGAGTGCAAAGGCTACATGCTTTAGGGGTAGCTTGAGGCCACACAAAGAGCCAGCTATCTGAGTGGTACCCGTGGCATGCCTACTCTATGGGAAAGAGGAACAATGATGGATTTACACCAAAGGATATTGGAAATTATAAATCTACCCACAAACAACAACCACAACCATGTTTCCCAATTTTGTTTTGATTTGGAACACTATAGAAAAAAAGTATACAAATTTCACATAAAAATTGAATACTCATATATAAATTAATATAGGTCCAAATGGACCAGAACAAAAGCTAAAATAGGATAATTTGATCTCTCTAGATGCACTAGAGCTATTAAAATGACTAAAAATCCCTCTATAATCCATATAATGAGTATACAAAACAATAAGTTGTTTAATAACTTGCAATAAGTTGGAAAAGATGTTATAATAAGAAGTTAGCATATGGCTCTAATACCATGAAGAAACATAACAGTGAACATGCAAACCATAAAGCATGAACAATATAGATTTATCCTACTAACAATAGAAAAACACTATGAATTGAATAACAATATTGTTGGTTGTGGAGCCTAATTATCTTCCTGTTTCATAGGAATTTGTTTTCAGCCATGTTTATACCCCATGAAGATTGTATACCTCGGAATATTGTACACCCCTCCATGTGAGGGTTTGGGGGTGAAGCCCCCGAAGGAAAAATTGCCTTGTAAATGTATATTGTAATTTCATAGTAAATCTGGACCGTTCATTATAAGGTCGTAGATCTGACGGTAGAAGTTATGTTAGGGTTTTATTTTTCCCTAAAAGGTAACCCTCTTTTATGAGGGAATTGTATTGCGGCTATGTATCATTGCGAATGTTGTATTATGAGAGAGGAGATTGTGAGAGAAAGAAGAGGAAGTTACAGCGGGTGTGTTGTAGGTTGTATCCCTTCATTTGCTAGATAATAAAAGGGAAGGACCTGATAATTTCTCTGTTGGACGTAGCCCACACTGGGTGAACCACATATATCTATGTTTGTATTGTACTGTGTATCTTATGTGTTTTATTTTATTGTTCCACGATCGTGTTTTTCTAACAACTAGAGTGACACAATATTTATAGTGGTAAACTCTAGAGTGGAGAAACATCATCTTTAAATAGGTTTTTATTAGTCAATTATTCTCTTTACAAGAACTCAAGTATGGAGTCCATTCATAATCCATACACACATTGCAAATTATATTAGAGACTCCAATGTCTTATTTAATAAGTTTGCAACTTGAAAGATTCAATCTCATTATGCATGTGGAATTTACTCACTTTTAATGTTAGTGAGTAAATATTTTAATGTTAGTGAGTAAATAGCGATAATATGATTCTATTAGTGATGTATTTGGAACCCTCACATAATCTAACGATAACAAGGGTTCATTATATATACTTCATACCCAATCAACAATCCTTTTAATATCATTATATTGACATCATACACCCACAAATGTAGTCACCAGACAACATTACATGGCACATTGTAACAGATTTGGTATGAAGATAACATTAGTTAAACAGATTTTATTAAATAATTATAATGGCTTATTGGTGGCTTGTGAGGTTCACCAAAGTGATGTTAATATAGCTTACATTAGGATTCAAGTCATATTAATAGCATACCCATGCATGTACTAGTGTATGAGAAGATAATCAAAAGTGCATAATTGAAATCAAGTATAAAATTTAAGTAATGTTAACAGAATAAATACCTTATTTATAATTTTTAAATTAAACATAATCGATTTGAACTAATAATTATATTCTAATTTATATATGAAAGTATTAACTTCATTGTCATTTTAATGTTATATGTGAAAGAATTAACTTCATTATAATTTCATAATTTTTAAAAATATATATTTTTAAATAAAAATGGTGTATGGTTAATATCGACACCTTACAAGCTAGTACTATTAAACTCATTCAAACGCAATAGCTTCTATCTACATTGAAGGTTGGAAGCAAAAAACGCAGGAGCTGTCCAAATTCTTCACCGATATCAACTTCCATCATATCCCCAGATCACACAATACAGAGGCGGATGCTCTCTCAAAGAGAGCCCTAAGCGAAGTGGTTGGGAGACTCTCGGTCTATCCCTGCGATAGAGGAAAGGAGAGCCTTATCTTCTCTATCAATATCTTCGAATTATAATGGCCATTTCAAGTTATTTGAGGACAACATTTGTAAGCCTTCAATTACTTCTCCTTCCAGGCTGCCTCTTGTTATAGTGGCCTTGGCTCTCTCCCCTTGGAAGCACTGTGGTCTTTGAATGTATTGGTCCTTTCTTAACTAGCACACTGAACATGCTTTCTCATCTTGCTGCTGCTCAAATGTAAACGAATTTATACCTTATATAAATTTGAGAAAAAAAATTCTTGGAAAAAAACCCACTCAAACTACGCCCCCAAAAAATACTTTAAAATATAAACAATTAAGTCTTTTTCCAGAGTTGTGATAGACATAAAATATCTTATTTATGGCATATTTTAGAAGGAAATTCCAAACATTGATGTGTTTATATGTAATGGAGACACTTTTGAGTAGTGGACCTTTAGGAATCATCTCCCCAATGCATTTTATAATATTAAAATAAATATCTCAATGAAAAAGAGTGGTAACCACCTTTCTCAAGTGTAGTAATGAATGCCTTTCATCATGACATGCAATCACACCCCCAAAAAATGATTTTCACCGTTGTTTTATGAACGAACCCACATGCACTAGAAAACAAATAAAAAGATACGAAATCTGAGTTTTTTTTTTCAATTTATTTTTATGTACTTTGAAATTATAAGCATTTATTAACTAGCACAGACACATAATTGTGGTTGATCAACGCCGAAAGGCTGACAAGATGAAAAGAATCCTTAAAAGAATATATTAAATTTTATTATTGATTAACAAATAAACTGTTGAGCTTCATTTATCTGGTGTTAATATTTTAATTTCTGTTAATCACTTATGTGGCAATCAGTTAGCTATCAAAGTAATTTTTAAATGTGATTAGGTAAATGTAAAAAAGTAAACACATAAACGGATGTCTTTATAATAGCTAGGAAGTTAATGATTGAAATCACAGCCATTTATTTTGTGTGACTACTAAGAATATTCCAGCCATATTTAATCCTGTCCATAGAAAACTTATTAAGCACTAAACCGCTATTAAATATGCCCGTTGTCAATAGGTATACGCCTTTCGACGTAATAATAATAATAAATTATATAATTTAATTATTTATTAATAAATATAAAAAACACATTCATTAATAAAATAAAAAAGTTATATAATTTAATATATATAAATATAGGTGATTGATATGGAACAAAACATACGAAATCTGAGTTTCCTTTTTTTAATTTATTTTCATGTATTTTGAAATCATAAGCATTTATTAATAATAATAATAAATTATATGATTTAAACATTTATTAATAAATATAAAAAACACATTCATTAATAAAATAAAAAAGTTATATAATTTAATATATATAAATATAGGTGATTGATATGGAACAAAACATAATTAACATAAAATATAAAGTAAAGCATAGACATGGTTAATAAAAAGATAATGAATATAAAACAACATAATCATAATAATATTATTGTTAAAAGAAATGGTGCGACAAATGCAAGATGAAGAACTACCCGACCTAACAATAGTGCACCTTTTCCCCAACTCGAGTCTACATGGGAAACCTTTGATGCATTCCCCCTAGCTAAAGCATGGGGTGACGTGCCTCCAGATTCCCCCGATATTCCCTCTTACTTCATTGGTTGTATATGCACTTCTTCATTGGTTTATATATTAGGTATTTTAATTAAGGATAGTATTTTGCCATGGATTTTATTCTTCTTTCTTGATTTATAAATTAAGGATAGTGGGATATATCTACATATTATGTAAAATCACTTAGGGATGGATTTGATAGGGTTTTAGCAGGTAACTCTTTGGGTTTTTGCAGGAGGGTTTTGTTGTTCCATCTTATTCGAACATGTGGTAATCCAATTTTTCCCTTTCTTGTGACTTTGAATGTATGGATGAGGATAATGAACTTCTATATTTTTTAGAGGACCCACTTCATGGTATCTCAATGTGGGCTTCGTCGACAGTTCTAGGAAGTCAAAATTTACATGATAGTCTTTTGGAAGAGGACACTCTACAAATCATTCATGACCTCATCAAGGATATTTTTGGAAAATCATCCTCCTCTCGGTCTGCTTCAGCCGCCACTTCTCCTCATAATGGCCACTTCTCCTCATAATGGCGAAGAGATGATATCCATCAAAACATGCAATGATACATAGATCTCACTCACTCATCTCGTCACTTCCCTTGCATAGGATACATAACCTCTTTTGAATGAGGATTGGGTCATGGATCCTCCCACCAAAAATGATGATGATACCATCCTAGTAGTTGCGCAGACCCTATTCCCTATACATGAATATCTTCAGAATATGGTGGCCTCCAAACCAAATGGATTTATTGGGAACTTTTTTATCAAAAGATTTAATGTGTGGCTAGGCCCCAAGAGCACCTTCCCCCTCTACTTATGTGCCCAACTCAAATGCTATGGATGACATGAGGAAAGATAAAAAAAAAAAAAAGGTGCCTAAAGCGAAAGGACAGGAATGTAAACCTAGTGATTGGAGATGGAATCAAATTGAACGAAATCATGAAAATTCAATGGGAGGCATTGGTTGGGATATTTGCTAGCAAGCACATGTTAGTTGACACCCTATGAAAATGGACCTTGCATACCTTCTCTAGGGTTATCGATTATGAACCCAAGAGTATTGTTCTAGCCAAAGGATGGCTAGCATGGACATTTCAGTTAGAAGAAGATACCAACAAAGTCCTTTCAGGTAGGTGGATCTTTGGATCTCAAGCTATTTTCCTGAAATCGTGGATAATGGATTTTGATGCAAATACAGAATGGTTCGAAATCACTCCGGTATGGGTTCACCCCCTTGGTCTTCCTTTACTCTTTTGGTTAGAGTAGGTGTTTAGGGAGATTGGTAATGCTTTGGGATTCTTATATGAAGCATACCTCTATTTTTATAACATCAGATATATGGAATTGACCTGCATATTAGTTGGAATAAATCTCTCAACAACGCTTGTAGATAACATCACTATCTAGCATAATGGTTCCTTATATCACTAGGCTCTAGATTATGAAGGCATCCCTTTCATATGCATACAATTCCACGTATATGGACACTTGGAAAGGAATTACATTCAGGAGGAGAAGTGTTATATTGGGTTAGGAAGATCATTATTGACGAGGAAAACTAAATACCAAGTGTCTCGCATGAGAAGTTGCAAACCCCACATGGGTCATCTCTTCCCTCATAAAACCCCTATGGGAATCAATTTAATGAAAGTGAAGGAATTGGTTTCTCAGCAGAGATGCATCATGATAAGATCAAGAGTAAGATTTTAACTTCTTCCTCCCCTACCATTCATTCCCATTCCAAAGAATGTGTTTCAGCTGGTACAAAAGAGGGCCCCGCGGTCGAGGACCTTCCAGAAATCCATTCCTTTGGGGCCTTTCAAGACTCTCCAACCCACATCCTAACCCTTTGATTCCCTTTTCTCTCACTAGCCCTTCATCTCCCCCTACCTCCTCCTCCCCTCTCTGGTCCCCTCAAGCTCTCGACCCTTCTACGATCTTTCCTTTCCTTCCTTACTCCCCTCCCCCCAAATACAACCTTTGATCCCACTCTCGGCCTCCAAATCCGATTTTTCAATATCTCTTGGGAGGTCTCAGAACATATGAGGAGACAAATCCAAAAGCCTCCCAGAGAGGGTGTAAATCCTACATTTCCTTGGCACAAAAACATGCCACCTTGGAAGTACGAGTAGGGAAACAAAAATATCTAATTGGGGCCCTTAGAGCACAAGCCCTTGGCCAAGTGAAAAATGATCATTCTCTCCCACAACTGTCATGGGCTAGCCAACCCCACAAAACATTTGTCCATTAGAAGGTTGTTAGAAATCCATAACCCCTCTATTCTACTATTACAATAAACTATGGTAGGTGGTGATAAAGATACCAAATCCTTCTTTGCATCCTTTCATGAATATGATTTATTGGATTTGGATGCCTGTGGAAAATCTGGTGGGATTTTGATGGGATGGAGGAAAATTTCATTAAAATTGATCAACTCTTGGGACATACCTTCGGTATTGGGCACCCTCTCACATTCCAATGAACTCAATATTTGTTTCCTCTGTATCAATATCTATGGGCCCTATTTGGAGAGGAAGGATTTCTGGAACATGATTTTTCAATCCCCCTTGTCTACATTGGATCGAGTTCTTATAGGGGGTGATGTTAATTTCACTTTGGGGGCATGTGATATTTTGGGTTCAACGACACACAAGAACCTTTTAGAAGACTTATTCATACATAAATGGAGGAGGAAAGTATTTTTTACATTCATCCAATAAAATACTCTCCTGCCTGGAGGAGTATGCGCTCAGGTGTAGATCGATTAGTTGCAAAACATTTAGACAATATTCTATCATAGATCATTCTTCAAGACAAATTTCAAACTCAGCAGTGGGTAACCTCATGGGGGTATCATACCACAATCCAATTCTATTGGATATTTCCCTGGGCATAAAAAAAACCACACATTCCCTTCAAATTCAACCCCTATTGGTTGGAGGAACAGTCTTATATCGAGGCCATCAAGACCAATTGGAATCCCTACAATCCACATCTACCAGAATCTCCCATGATTCAATTCTTTTCTAGTATCAAAAGAGAAAAATAATTCTCTATTGCTTGGAATACAGACAGAAGAAAAAATAAAATCAACACTTTGTTAGATATAGAACATAAATTAAACAATCGGTAGGAAAAGGAGGTAGATGCTCCTATCTCCGAAGAAAAAAAATAAGAGATACAAATTATTGAATAGTGTAGAAGAAAAATCCTATTGAACAGGGAGAAGGAATGGCACTTGAAGACGTATCCCTCTGGCTACAAACAAGAGATGAAAATACTAATTTTTCCATCATTTTTCCAATGGCATAAATGCTTCCAACAAAATTTGGTCCATTGATAGACTGGATAGAGAAAAACCTTCTTCTTTTGAGGACATATGAGAGGAAGGATCTACTCATTTTAAAAATCTGTACAAAATTGATCCAAGATCCACCATAGATACAATAATCTAGATAGCATGTATCTTCCCTAGTTTTATCAATCAAGAAGGAAATGAAACATTAATGTAGGAAATATCCAAGGAATAATTGTGGAGGACACTACCAATATTTCAAAAGGATAAGAGTCCTAGGCTAGATGGTATCACTATATAATTTTACACGGTGTGTTTTGATTTCCTGGGAGAAGATATTTTACAATTGGTGGAATACTCAAGAACATCATGACATATTATTTCTCCCTTCGATGCCACATTCATTGCTCTTATCCCAAAGGTGGATAACCCTCAAAAATTTTATTAGTTCAGACCTATATCCCTCTACAATAGCATATACAAAACCATCTCAAAGTTGATTGTTTCCAGGCCAAAAGACCATCTAGCGAAAAATATCTCCTCTAAACAATTTGGATTTCTCCAAGGAAGGAAAATACACTAGGAAGTTGGATTACCTCATGAAGGAATACACTCCATTCAAACTAGTAGAAACATGGAAATGACCTTTAAGGTGGATCTTCCCAAGGCTTTTGACAAGGTCAACTGGATATACGTCAAACTTTTTCTTATTCACCTAGAATTTTCTCACACCTTTGTTACTTGGAACCTAAACTACATTAGCACGACCTCCTTCACTCTTCTTATCAATGGATCATCCTCCCCCTTCTTCAAGGTATAACATCTCATCATACAAGGTTTCCTACTTTCCCCTTTTCTCTTCATGTTGGTAACCAAGAGCCTTAGTAGATTGATTCACAATGCAGTTTAATCTATCCTTATAAAAGGTATCCATATCAGTGAAAATTGTTCATTATGTCACCTTATTTTTGTTGCCGATATCCTTATATTTTGTGAAGGAAAATTATATTACATAGAACATTTAAACGATATCCTTCAAACCTTATGTCTTGCAACTAGCATGCAAGTGAACATGGAGAAATATTCTTTATATTCTTGGGGACTATTAGATCAGGAGAAGCAACACATATCCTAGATTTTTTATCTATAGGTTAAGGATATTGGAGAAGGTATGAAGTATCTAGGGTTCTCACTAAAAGCCAACAACTACAGGAAAAAGGACTAGCTTTGGCTACTTGCCAAAGTGGAAAAAATATTACACTCCTAGTGAAATC
Organism: Picea sitchensis; assembly: GCA_010110895.2. Classification (NCBI taxonomy): domain Eukaryota; kingdom Viridiplantae; phylum Streptophyta; class Pinopsida; order Pinales; family Pinaceae; genus Picea; species Picea sitchensis. The sequence continues at coordinate 2,613 of SNQJ01S0184283.1, read as the reverse complement.
GATGGCTCTCCAGAATTGGGATGATAGTATTGATAAAATTGGTGTTGCAAGCAATCCTAATCTACTAGAATTCTTTGGCTTGGGTACCAAAGGGTATCCTAGGAAAAATCAACAAACTACCATATCGGTTGCTATGGTTTGGTTCAGAGGAAATAAAATACCTTGTGTTGGCCTCATGGAAACGCCTTACGGTGCCAAACAAACTTGGTGGATGGGGGTTAAAAAATATACATCTTTTCTCTCAAACCCTGGCAACCAAGAATTTTTGGGGAATTATAAATTGGTTCAAGTTTGTGGTCACAAGTCATAAATGAGAAATACTTCCCGACATAAACAACTATTGATTAGATTCGCAGGGCACAAAAATCTACAAAGAATGGATCTATTGTCTAGAAAGATATAGTAAACGAATTCTCCCTAATTGGTAAATTCCTCATTTGGAAAGTTGAAAATGGGGAAAACGTCCTTATTGGAAAAGATCCTTGGATCATATGCAATGGAAAGGATATCCTCCCTAAGCCCCTCACAGGTCATTTAAGTCAAGGGGTATTCTTTAATTACACTAAATTCATCAAAGAGATATGCAAATTGGATGCTCTCGGTGTCTAGGATGGTAGGAGGAAGGTCTGGAATAAATATATGCTCCTCTTTGGGTGGACTATTTAAATACTCTAAAAAATTACTTGGTATATCCTACGGACAAAGAAGATTCCTTGATCTGATATTTTAATCCAATGTGTCGATATGCTCCCAAACTTAGATATTCTGCATTAATACTATACAATAATGCAACCCCAACCCCATGGTGGAGGAAACTACTTTGGAAATAAAAATGTCCGACAAAATTGAAATTCTTCATGTGGCTTCTACTCCATAACAAAGCTCCTACCTAGGAGAATCTGTAGAAGATGAATTTCATGGGACCCAGTAGATTCCCACCATGTAAACAAGACATAGGAACTAGCCCACATGTGTTCATACATTTCCCTTTATCCTGTTTGATTAGGGATGAACTATACAAACTCTCTTGTTCGGTTAGGTTTAGAACCCTCTTCCTCCCGATGCACCCTGAATGTTCTAGCCATTCTAGATTATTTTCCTCAAAACAAACAATAATCACATCCTAAAATTCATCCAACACCATATATTCAGAAAATATCCCCCTATTCCTTCTTTGATGGAGATTCCCAGGGTAATCCAACTAAATGAGAATCTGGGGGAATGATTCACCTTGATGAGGATTCCACAATTTCGTTTGTAGAAAGTCTAGGAAAGGCCTTAAACAATTTCAATGAATTGATGGCTATAAAGCTCTTGATATTACTAGACAAGGAAAGAGGAATCTCCCAACTAAACATATATGGTGAATCGATATAATAAACTACATGAATGGCACTCACTCTCTTCACAACTACACACTACATCCACCGATGGATGATATCAAAAGATCAAATACTTTCTTCTTACACATCTCCTTTACTCATATCTATAGGAATTGGAACGAGGAAGAAGACCATCTTTCAAAAGCTAGATTGGTATTGGATCAAGACATATGGAAACTATGGGAAAAGGGCCCGTAGGGATACTCAAAATTTATTCACAAATCTTGGCTCACTATCTGATTGAACATCCTCTATGATTTATTGACTTTAAGCTGATATTTCCAGAAGATACATGTATTTTTGAGCTTTATATTTTTGGATCTGGTGGTTGTTGGATTGGGCTATTTTGTATTTCATCTTTGTTTATGTATTTAATTTATTGTTAGTCTATGAATTTGACTATTCTCTCCTACTCTACTAGAATATGCTTGGTTGCAAATCCATGGGAATGCCAGGGGCATTTGTTGATGTAATTTTGTCCTCACGAATAAAATTACTAGTTTTTTTTTCACCGGGAAAAAAAATTAAGGATAGTGGTAATGATCACTTGCGATATTTGTTGTTAGTTTTAGTAGACTCAATAAAATTTGACTCTAAATTTTTCAAAAATATATATACCAATCTAACTAATCCTTATCATTAAAGGGATATATATATACACACAATTTTAAAACTTTATTTGTGTGTATAACACACACACACACACACACACACACACACACACACACACACACACATATAATAAATAGAGAATTTTTTATTATTATAGTTAATGTAAAGAAGAAAATTAACACTGCTAAACTAAAAATCAACTTTCATAAATTTCATAGTGAAACTAGGTGCTGGACAAGGCATAGTGAAACTAGGGGTTGAACAAGGCCTAAAATACCATGAGAAGAAATAATATGTAATATATGTGATATTAAGAGAGTGGAGGATGAAAAACACTTTCTCTTAGAATACCTTCCATATATACACATTAGGTCTCAATTTAATGATAAAACTATGTTAAGCTTCGTACTCATAAAAACAATAGAGAGATGAGAACATTTATCTCCTATTTTTTCAATCATAAAAACAAGTCAATTAATTTCTTATCAACTATTTTAAGGTTTGATACACCAAAATTGGACTCATTGGATGGTAACTATCATCATCATCATAACATGCACACACTAATGTTTATTAATTAGATTACAAACACCTCTCTCTCTATATGTGTGTGTGTGTG